>JAOBAY020073132.1:0-11542 GCA_025331085.2 Zoanthus sociatus | reverse complement strand
TAAAAAGAAAATTACACGCTGGCTTGAACATATGAAGTTTATCTTCTCGTGGCAAAAAAAATTCACTCGTTCGCTGTGCTCACTCGTGAAATGTTTTTTTCCACTCAAAGATAAACTTCATATGTTCGCGCCATCGTGTAATATCCTCTATATATTTCACAGTGAAAACGTGTGCCAAGTTCAACTAGTAAATGTCGGTCTGTAAACAAACATCTTGAAAGAGAATGTTTAGTCAGTCAATCGGCCCCCTAGTGAAAACACACTCTATTGTATACAGAGAATTATAAGAATAAAATAAGAACATTTTGATGCTGAAATGGCCGAGAAAATAAGAACATTGCGCCTGAGCTAAATTTTACTGGTTCTTAATAAAAAAAAAAAGAGTGTAGCTCCTTGGTATTTATCTATAAAGCAAGGAAGCGAAACTGCATTTTTTAAGGAGTTTATATATGGCTGCTTCGCAAGGTTGCTAACCTGATTGAGCCGTCTCCATTGCGATCAAATACTTTAAAGGCCTCTCGCATCTCTTCCTCGGCATCTCTGCTTTGCATCTGCTTTTTCATCATCAACAAGAATTCCTCGAAGTCGACTTCTCCATTCCCTAAAAGCAAAACGGTGGAACAAATTATTTTTTGCAATTTGATACTTCATGATATTAAAGAAATGGAGATCTCGGAAATGGAGATCTCGAGCCCCAGATATTTGATATTTATGTTCAAAATAATACAGGCAACACTGATCAGTAATGAAATGAGACAGTTTAGTTCGGAAGGAAATACATTAATTATTCTTCACTTGGGCTTTAATTATTAATTTTTTTTTACGTTTAAAAAAAATTGCTCTTTTGTATGGAACAGTTTTTGAAAGAAAAGCGAATCATAAACATGGATGAAACTGTTTTTTCTAAAAAATTGAATTTCAAAGCCCTGTTTTACATTAGCTTGGATATATTGTTTTGAGTATCCAAACTATGAATTATCTTCTAAAACCAAACGGTGCGTGATTAGTGTTCGAACAGCAAAACAAATAAATCCATCGGGCAGCAGAAATTATCATATCAAAATCGGTTTATTATCGATTTCATTTTTTTTATTTGTTTAAGATTTAGTCACGTCTCGCACAAAAACTACATTTTAAGTCATCAACAGTTAAACTCAAGTTTGCACACAGACGTTTCCAGTTAGTTTACAAATAATTAGTCTTCATTTCAATTCTCCAACACTTTTTTTGATCATATGTCCTAGAAATTGATCTTTTTGGTTTCAATTCAAAGTTGTAGAATATATTTATAATTTGGAAAATATTTGATTTGGTTGGAAGCATTTTAAAACAGTAAGTGTAATTTTTCACAAGCAGGAAGTTTTGCAGAACAAAATCTGAATAGTAAAACTTCAACTGCAATTAAACTTTTTGTTTTGAATGTATAGCTCGAGAAATAAAACCCAACGCGATACTTTTGTTTGCCTTTGCAAGTTCCCATAATTTGAGGATAATATATTCGGAAAGATATTGGTATCGTTAGCACCTAAAACAAAGGAAGTACATATTGAAACCGCTGAGTTGTTTGCAATTCTTTCTGGGTAAAAACCCTTTTTCAGTCTTGGAAATCAAAAAAATTAAAAAGCAACTATTGTTAATTTTTTTGTTGTTGTTCCATATCATTGCCAATCAACAAGGAAAACCATAAAAATAAATCCGCCGGTGATTTTCGTTAAGACCATTTCGCATCATTCAGTTTGACAAATTTGAGAAATTTTCTCGTTTCTCTTGTTTTCAAAAGCCGCCGCACTGCATGGTTGAATAAACTAAAAAGAAATGCACACTTTTTTGTAAGAACAACTTTCTGAGAACAATGAGGCTTAGACTGGCTGAAAACTAAGAACAATATAAGAAAAAGTTGAGGATGGGGTCGGCAACAGTGAAAATGTTTCTAGTACGTAACTTTACTGTCTCTAAAACTGAATCTTGTAAATAAATTTACGTTCGCCGGCAATGCGCACAATAAAACCACAGGCGCACAATTTTTTATTTATTAGATAAATGTACAGAGATCTTCTCAAAATGCAGACGACCAGCATAATTTTTCAATGACTTGTCGGTAAAATTGTACTGGTTCTTATAAAAAATGCGTGACAGATGGAAACAGATAGCCCTCAAAGGGTCTCAAAAGACAAACATTTTGTAAAAGGAAAGTTATATTTTGATATCTTAACAGCATGAAAGACAGAGAGACTAGCGTGCAAGGAGAAGTTTATTTCATTAGTCTTTAGCTTGTGTTTATTTCTGAAAAGATATAAATAAGAACAACAACTCGGTTATCTGCGTTTTTTAGTTCAAAATATATATCTTTTTGATTTTAATTTTTCAAGAAGCCAAACATTGAAAGAGAATCGAATTTTATATTTTGATCGTGAACTTAATTTCAATTTTCCATTGTAATTCTATAGAGATGATTTTTTAAAAACATATTCAGTGAAGAATGGTTGTCACCAGCTATGCCATAAAATTTAAGCGCGTGCTAACCAGTTTCGGGTGTGAGCGCGAGCAAAGACCGAACTAAATTGTAAACAAACATTTGAAACAGCATCTGCCAAAAAGAATTTTAAATTGGGTAACGTCGATGAATTGAAACTGAAAAAAAACATCAAGAGAAGAGTAAAAATGATTAACGGATAAAAAAATGGCTTTGTGTTTAAAGTTTTTTTTTTCTAACGGCTTAGTTTACAATGCACAGTCTTGAGCTGATTGGATTGATGCAAAAGAGCAAAATTCTGTATGCGCCGAAAGCTTTTTATTTATAAACACAGGTTTTAACATTTCGTTACCGAGTTGCAGTCCACCAAAAATCTCGCAACCGGCCTCTAGCTTTGTTTACCAATCCTTTGCCACTTAATTCTCAAATCAGATGAAAGTAGTAATTTTTATAGAGTTCTAACAGAGAATTCTATTCAGTTTTTAACACAATGGGATATCTCGAAAGGTTTTATGAAGTCTTTGTCTTTTTTTTGCAGTAGTCTATGCCGTGTAATAACCTCTCGAAAACCAAACTTTTAATGTAAAAATTTTCCGACTGATAATTTTTAAGCCGGCAAAATCAATCTTAATCTGAATTGATAAGAAAAAAATATCGAATATTCCAAATTTATTTTTGCTCGACAGCTAGATAAAATGAACAGCCTAGCGCATATGTATGTACAATTGTACATGATTGTTCAGTAACAAAAAATATTTTAAAAAACGTTATACCACAAAACGTTTTGCTCTGATCCTGTTTAGTCAAGCGCCATTCACGATATATTTGTGCCTAAAACACCATCCGGATATTTGGCTGTCATCGAGGAAATAAATCCAATACATACAATCTAATCCTACATTGTCATTGAAAATGCAGTGCGAGAATTATAGAAATTCATACCACATATTCATATAAACCAAACTCACAAATTTTAAAACCCAAAGCTGTTAGTATTTCCTTTATTTCAAAAAAAAGGCAGTTTCCTGTCTCGACCTAAGACAATTGCAAAGCAAACGTTTTTGCGCGAGATTAAAATAAAAAATGAGAAGAGTGAGTTATAATTTGTCATACCATCTACATCCACTTCTCGAATCATCTGCTGCAGTTCCTCGCCTGTTGGAGTTTGTCCGAGTGATTTCATTACAACTTCTAGCTCATCATTTGAAATTGTTCCACTGCCATCTTTGTCAAATAATTGAAACGCTTCTTTGAGTTCTGCAAAGTTCAAAACAATTGTATGAGCAAACATTAATCGAAAATTCGCTAGCTACGAGGGCTTAAATGTGCTAGACACCTTGAAAATAGAAAAAAATTACGACAATTTTAGCCAGAGAATATCGACATCATACCTTGAACTTGCTCCTCCGAGAGTTCTTTTTCTCCCTGAAAGTAAAAGCGTAGAAATTAGTTGAGCCATGAATAATTTCTATCGACATTTTGACAACTATGGTAGAATTTCAAATTGTATTTATGCAAGATCTGATTTCGCATGGATCGATTTGCCCGCAACAAACCGAAACTATATTTCTTTTATTTAAATGCATTATATAATTTTTGCAACTACAAAAGTGATGATAGAAAAAAGCCGTTGATACTTACCATTTTTTTTTCTGTTTGAAAATATAACTCTCGAAGATTTTGGATACCAGCAGCCCTCGATGTATGCAGTTTTACTGCACCGCCTTCTCACACATCTTTTTGATCCAAGTATCGTCTGCATAAATTTAAAATGTTTTGGTTTGCATTGACGTAAGATCTCTTTGTCTATGCAAAAACAGCGTTAATCATTATCATTGCAAATTAGTTACAAAACACCTGTTTTCTTGTCGAGAGCGATTGGTGATTGGCTTAAATTAATCATCTTACATAAGTTAAATGTAACGAAATAAAAGTGGGATTAAAAATATGTTGGATGTTTTCTAAATATAATGCATTTATTCATGTATGTTTTTAAAGAAGGGAAATTCATGTATATTTTCAAAGATTTTCTGAATAATCCTTTTTAATAGCGCAAAGCTAAATCTAAAACTGATGGCGAAATGGGCTCATTTTCGATATCCATGAGTGTTTTTCTTAATTACTTCTGTAAGGAAAGAAACAAGAATAGTGATAGGTTCGATCATGTTTCTGGAGTGAACAGAACTGGTCTAAAATTATACAAACTCAGACACAAAATGTTTTAAACATCAGAAATAGAACCTTAAGAGCAAGATAATTAAATCTATTGAATTTGTCAGATTCTGGAAGGGATAATAGTACGAATAACATTGAAATAATGGCTGCATAAGCACTGCAGTTTTATATCTGGAAGGCAAAGGTAGGTTTAATCGCAATTAAGCTCTTTTTTTTTTCTATATATTTCATTTCAATTATTGAAACGGACATATTTTTAACAGGACATAACACTGTGGTTTGCAATCAGATGAAGAGTTCTTGATTATAAAAATTGATATGAAAAACAAGCTATATCGGAAAAAGTAGAGCTCATTTTAGTACATGACACAATTATTTCGTACTGCGGCTCGATAATCAAATCCAACGGGGGAGGAGACGGGGGCGGAATGACAGCTTAAGGCACCATAACCGTCGCATCCCTCATTTATAATCAACCTTTAATGCAAGTCACTATGTGATGTTTTCAGCAGATATAATCAATATCAGTTGTCTTGCTGATAAACTGTAATCTTATTTACTTTTCAAAGATTTTGTTTTGACCCAACAGATTCAAACTGATTTTTTTTTCAACTTCACACGCATAAACAACATCACGAGTAGGAGGAAGTTTTTGACCTCTCTTATTTTCTAACAAACACTCAAAATATGTATCTCCAAATTTGGAAGTATGAGTTTATCTCATAAGATACAGATTTTTTATCGTTATGGCGGCACAATATATTTTGAAGAACAAAGCAAACTTCAAATGAGTACAGCAAACACCCTTTTTTCACACCTCAAAACAAGAAAAATTTTCCAGCTTTATAAATACTGATCTAATTTTTTTTGGCAAGCTTTGTTTTATATTGTTTTGACCTAATCCCAGGAGCATTTTAATTGAGCTAGATTAGTAAAACAAAAAATCCCACTGGTATCAAACGCACACTATGCATACATGTTTATACAGCAATTACCAGTGAATTCTCTTTTTTTTAAAAAAAATAAGATGTGCGTTGTAGGTTGTATGGGACAAAGTTTTCTGTTCCAAACCAAATCAAAGAATATGATGAGCCTTTTGGTGCTGTCTACCTTTGTATTATAAATTGAAACCGCTAGTTTCTAACATTTTCGTGGATTATATTCTTTTCCCAAGCTTTTACTTCAACTATGGCCACTCAAACCCTCGTCGCTTTTATAAATAAAATTTGCCTTCAATCAATCAAAACGACCGACTATAGTTTACACATATAAGTTGTGGAATCAATTTACCGTCCATAGAGTTTGTGCCTTTGGCTATGCTAAAATTTGTTTCTCAAGATTAAAATCCCTTAAGCTACTAACTATACAGATGAGATCAGAACTGTATACTTTTACTCTTTATATAATAGTAGTAGCAAAAACCCGCCAATTTAATTTGACTAACATTTTTAAAATGTGCTAGTTAAAAAAGAATAAGTTTACAACAAAGTTGTTTTGAATAACAAAATTTGATAATTATGTAATTCAAATTTAGAATTAGGCAAAATCTATAAAGCAATTAAAAACTTTGCAGTTTTCTTCCCTTCAAAAAAAACCACTTTAATTCTCCCCCGCGTTAGCTGTCGGCGTAATTCTTGCACGTTTCACTACTGACAATCCTAACAGCTATTATAATATGCAACTACTTTGTCGTTTATTTTTTGGTAAAAACAAGGGCTATTTTCTTTGTTACACGAACACGTCGACAATTGTCAGTTTTAATAAGATATTGCATAATTCAAAGAACTGAAATGTTTTACTTTATGATTATGAATAAAAAACGCTTACATGGTAAACAAATAGCCTGTAATCAAGAGTCTTGCGATATGATAGTTGTTGAATAGTTAATATAAATCTTTAAACTATTGAGAAAGCGAAATGCATGATTTTAGTACGAATTCTAAACTGAAATGTTTAAATATTGCCACGAAGCTATCGTTTCAAGCGGTACGTCCGGTTTCCACATGCATATAGTTGTATATTTCGTACGAAAATATCTCTTACAGATACAACTATATATGGTAACCTCAAATACAACCGTTCTATGCGATAGAATCTAGGAAATTCTATCTTCTAGTAGTAAAAATCTAATCACCAGCTAACGCAAATAATGCGATCTGATTGGTTACCACACTCGCTATCTCTCACGTGAAAAGTAGTACCTGCGGGGTGTAAAGAAGAAGCGATGCAATATGGCGTTCTTTTTCCGCTTTTCACACGTTTTGGAAGAGGGATTAAACTAGCTCTTAATCTAAAAGCAATCCCAGAGAAAACATGGTATAAAATTTTAAAGGTACAATAAAAAATTAATTCTAAAAATCAAATTTCTCACTCGACGAAAAGTCGCTGGTGTATCGTCAATATTGCCATTGTTTGTATGATTAAATTCATTAAATGTTTATCAAAAAAGTAAATAGTTGTTCTTTTGTTTCTTCATCAGACGGATTATTACTAAAACAACTCAGTAGAATACTCGTTCCAACTTCTATTGCCAATCGATAGCATGTCGAGAGCATTTTCTATCAACCGATAAAAATTGCGAACTCGTAATCTTTAATTTGTTTACTGAGAAAATTACAGTCTCGCCCGAATCTCCGAAAAATGACTCGTATTTGCTTAAATATAATATATTTAAGCTGCTTAAACTGTTCCGAGTGTCGGGCTTGTGTATGAAAACCGGGCTCTCGCTAAATCTTGAATATTTTAGTTACAAGTCGCCACCAACTTGACTGTTGATGGCTAAAATGTTTAAAAAAAATGACTCTGCACTATTCATGATTGCCGCTCTGAAGTTTTAGTTTCGAAGCCAGATAATTCGCTTGTCTCCACATAATTCTTGTCGTTCTTAACTCAAAAATGAAAATTCAAAAATTCTAAAAACTTGGAAGCTTTGAACGATAAACGGATGCGAGCTTCTGATCTTGTTGCAGTTGCAGGCGAAGAGTTTAGCTTGAATTGCTTTCGGTGTAAATCGCACGACGTCCAAACAAGTTCAGGAACCACGGTAAGGTAGCAAGAACAAAATGTAAAGTCACGGTCTTTGAGTTTGTTTGTATGAATGTACTTTTTACTTGATATACTGTTAAAGAATAAAATTAAAAAGAGGTTCGTGAAAAAGGAAGGGGGGACACCTCAGCACCCCCTAGATATGCCACTGGCGCTGATTTTCATTTATAAGGTTCTTCAACAAGCACTTCTAATGTATGATTACTGATAAATACTTACGTATGTCTTACTTGAAAACAACTTATCTTCACAATTGAAAAGAGCCACAACGATATCACGCGGTAACTCTCATTCAACGCGCTTTTTCGATAATAAATTAATTAAATCATCAATAATTATTATCATCGATAATTAATATTACATAGAAGATACGTGTTTTGTCATCTTGTGTTGAGCATTTTTCATTTGTTTTGGTCATCACTCGTGTAATGATACCTATGTGATAACCAATAACTTGAATTTCTCAATTAATACTATCTCTATTATTAATATACTAGTTAAACAAAAAAAATTAGTAAAAGTTCTAAAGTCGAGAGTCTGAATGGGATTATCCAGTTATTAGCTGTATATATGCATGTTGCAGCCGCGCGCATGTTTGATGTAATAATGGAAAGGTTATATATACCGACGTTTGTTTCATATTTTCATTTATATGCCACCAAAAGATGGGATGATATTGAAATACTTTAGGTAATCCAAGTTACTGTTGCATAATTTCCATCACCGGCTCAGTTACAGAGGAACTTCAAGGTTGGTACTTTAACGAAACGTTATACACTTCCGCTATGTGAAACTACAAACTTCGTTCATATAAGAATATCTAGTTTTAGTATAAACCTACAACGGACACGCATCCTGCATTCTGATTGGCTACTCTACTAGAGGTCTATTTGTGATAGCCTACTAGCAGAGAAAAGATGGCAGATTAAGATAGTAATGAGCCCCGTTTTGCTATAATATCAGAGGATTACATCGATAATTTAATTTGTAAATCCTTTTTTGACCGATTAGTAGGTTTATACTAAAACAATTAGACCTCTCGGGCCTCATGACTACGAGTTTGAACAGCCCATTCGGCCTAGGGCATCATGGACTATTGATTCGTAATTCATTCGTTCTCGAGGTCTAATTGTTAATTATTCTATATATCAATGTTTTTTTTGCAACGAATTTTTGATAACGTTTTAAAAAGAAACCCACGACAAAGTATTGTACGCAAGTCACGTTGTGTGTTTTGGCGCGAACATTTCCCGCCCTTTGGTAAATAGCAGCGTGTGACTTGCAAATTCTGTATTCTGACTGCGTACCCTACTAGAGGTTTAATTAAGTTCAAGTTCACTAGAAGCAAAAAAAAAACAAAAACAAAAAAAAAACCATCCGTTTTCTCCCAAATAAAATGATCATTAACATGCGTTTCTTAACTTTTTTCAAGGTGTTTTATCTGATTTGTTGAGTAATGTTAAAACAATTAGACCTTACTGGCGGTATTATGGACTCTGTGAATTCCACCTTCAACCACACAGACGCTGGAGATTAGCAGAATTTTTGATATTCGAGTCTTAATGTTTTAAAATTACTCTAGTAAATGACTAGTTGAGTGATACAAAAACAGTTATATATCTCTTGTCTAATGGAGTTCGCATAAACTGAACTCATTTAGCCTTCAACCTCAATGGACTGATGAGCTGTTGATTATGAGGGGAAAATCATTCGTCATGAGATCTACAAGCTTTTTTTATAAAGAATCAGTAAATTTTGGCGAGGCTCATTGTTCTTAATTTTTCGGCTCTTTCAGCCTCGGTTTGTTCTTATTTGCTCTTATTTCTGTGAGCGGTTTGCAATGATGAGAAACGAAAACAAAAAGACGAGGCCGGCATTGAAAAGCTACGCTGATCGTTTGTATATTTTGAGGAGATTTCGGTACATTTATCTAAGATTAACGAGGAACTTTTAATATTACATGAATACGTGTGGATATGATAATAAAATTAATGGGAAACGGTGCCTCTGTGTTTTAATTGTGCACATTGTGAACGTAAGTTACAAATTCAGTAATTTTTCAACTAAAAACATTCCGACTTTTTTCAGCCACAGCTTGTTCTTAAATTCTTAATTTCGGCCAATCTGAGCCTCATTGCTTTTATAAAAAGTTGTTCTTATAAAAAAAAATTAGTTTAATTGCTATTTAGTTTAATGACTAGTTGGGTCTCCGAGTTTATCATTCATTCGCCTTCAACTTATTGCTTACTGACGAATAGTTTTTTCTTCCTGTCTAAAACTTAGTAGATAGCAAGCTTTTGTGTTGACCTGTCAATTTTTATGTTAAACTAAATTGTTTTAACCTTAGATGAGTAGCAGGAGCGGAAGTGTTGTTCAACAACATGTACAATCTCAGGACGAAAAACACATCGATAAAAAAACAGCCAGTGAACTTTGTTCCTTGCATAAGGAGCCATCGAAAAAACCTTTTTCTTTAAGGACTGAAAAAGCAAAACGAGGAAAGCATTTCTTAAAGTATAGGTTCTTATATGGAGAAACTGGTGAGCAGATGGAAAACCCAGGTTTCTTACTTGAAGAAGTCGAGTCTCTTCCAAGAGGAGTTGAGGAGGAAGACACAGCAGTTGCAAAATGGAGAAAGGAACTTGCGTTTTGGTTATGGGAAGAAATAAAGGGGCAGTGCTCAAACTCTCAAATACACACAATTAAGATAGATGGCACAGATGAAGCAATGATCCACGTGTCTAAAAGATTCATAAACGAAGAGGAGAGATTCACGGGAATTGTCAGGAGTAACAGCGGAACCGAATTACGTCTGGATGATTTGGAATATCACGACAATTCAAATGATATATCTTGGTGGACCAGCGGACGAACAATATACACGGACGAGCAGATTAACATGCATACGGATCCAAAGCCAAAGACAAAGGTTTGGTCATTTCAGCTTTTGTAATATAATTTTACGATATATAAATTTTAAAAAAAAATGCTTTATTGAAACATTTTCCCTAAAAGCATGTAACTTAGTTGAAAGTTATGAAGTTCGTATACATACTATTTTTACATATGCACTTTCACACCTCTGAGAAAAAAAAAAGAAAATCTCAGTATATTGCTAGCAATCCACCAATCAGTTGTAATTAGCTTGTGATCCAAAAACATGTCTTGCGACTGTTCCGATAGTTGATTTTAAACATTCCCTTTCAGTCATAGTTGTATTGTTAAATTCTCCTAACTTGTGATCACACTTGGTTTGGTTTGTTTGATCAATTCTCATTTTCTCATTACCAAAAATCTTATCTTGTATGTGTTATGTAAGGAGAAGTTGGATGTTGATAACTGGTTGGGACTGAAAGGGTTAATAAAGTTTTGTAAACGTTAACGTTTCTGGGTTTCTTTTTTTAAAACGAAAATATTTTTTTTATAAGAATACATTTTACAAAAGTAATGAGGCTGAAATTGGCCAGATTTTAAGAATATTTTAAGAATGCCGAGGCTGAGATCTTGCATAATTTTGCAAATTTGAAAAAAAAAAAAAAAAAAGCAATACTGATTACATGTATTGTAATTGCACTCTAATCTCAATCGGCAAAGTCATAAACCGATCTATTGCCTTAGAAGCTATTCAATATCATAGTCATTTTAAAAACGGAAATTCGATGTTCCAGATATTCCCGAAACTAAGAATATTCGTAAGAATATTTTCAGCCTAAAATCTTATTAAAAAAAAGTGCGTACAGTTCTCAATTCAGATCTGTTTACAACTTCTAAGTAGCTAAATCCTTTACGAGCCTAGTGGCCCATGGAGCCGGCGCTTATCTCCGGTTTCTGTAGTGTTAAGCGGATGAG
>JAOBAY020073121.1:0-11542 GCA_025331085.2 Zoanthus sociatus | reverse complement strand
TGACCCAAACCAACAAGATGGCGTAGTCTACAAGATACCATGTGAATGTGGAAAAGTCTACATTGGAGAAACAGGACAACCAATACAAGAGAGGATAAAAGAACACGATCGAGATATAGTTCGGTCTGTTAGTGACAAAAATAGGAGATATCGTGCACTTTTGAGTAAAAGCACAAAACTTGGTAGGATGGTACCTTGGTATATAAGGTACGATTTTAGAAGGGGTGCCAACACAACTGATCCCCTGGAGGGAGGGGAGAGGCAATTTTGTCACAGGTTAGCAAAACATAATGATTTTCGCTTTATGATGGAATATAATGACAATAAGGGCTTTAAACAGCTTCATAGTTTTAAAATGAAAGCAACAAATGATCAAGGATTGGTTAGTTTTTGACAAATTTCAAGGAAAAATTAAAGTTAAAATAACTTATTTTTAGAGAGGGAGAGGGATAAGGGTTTAGTAACGGAATCGGTAGGAGTCTAATATCCTTGATTTTCTTTTATCCTGCGCAATTTTTAACTTTAAACTATTTGATTTTAAAAACCTTTCTAAAAATAATAATAAGAGTTTTGTAGCCGTAACACTATTAATAAATATAGATTCAGTAAAATAAATATTTGGCTTGCCTGTGGTTAACAAAGTCATTATACTAGCAAAATCAGCAAGAAACATCCGGAATGAAGGGTTTCAAAATGCTAGATTCAATGTTCAAGGGATATTTGAGCCTATTAACCAGTCACAGTCAGTACCTGAAAGTTTACAATGCTTGGTATCGATGTTACACGATGGATCAAGCATCGAAAGTCAGGATCCCAAGGACTTAAAAATATGAAGAAATGATGCACTCAATTTGTCTACAAATCAACATGCCATTGATCAACGTAACAGAGAGCGCTTGTTTCCTTCTACATGGGTTAATTATATCCACCTCAAAACATGAAGAAAAAGCTCAGCCATCACTGAAATGTTTGACCTTAGCCTTAGTATTAGTTACAACAGAGTTGATGTCTACAAACACTTTGAGACGACAGGAGTTGTCTGCCTACTTCAACTCAAGAAAGGTACCTTAACTGTCGGTGCTATAGATAACCTGGTTTATAGTCCTTTGTCGACCACCTCAAAGGGTTCATTTCACAGAACAAGGATAAGTCTTTTTCAATTCCCAAAAGAAGATGAAAAAAATATACAGTAAGTAGTTGTTGACATTTCTGTCAGTGATGCAGGAAGAGAAATTTCGCTGTTGGATGATTATGTTACAATTCCTTTAACACCTCTGAAGAAACGTGCCTGACCAACCAAAAGTTAAAGAAGGCCAGAACAATACAAGATGTCCTTTCGAAGGAACAACGATGCCTTGAACACTGCCGGATGCACTTAGATACGGATGTAACCAAAGGCAGTTACATTTTCTGGTCTGGGTATTATGCGTTATTAATAGAATCAGCAAGTAAGCCTGTGCTCTGTTTAAGTGGTATTTTACCTCTTTTTGATGAGGAGGCAACAGTAGCAATGATAAAGTATGGCTTAGACATTCAAAATAAAGTAACAAAGTATCTCAACCCAGGTCAAGTTCTTGTCACCGTGTG
This sequence comes from Zoanthus sociatus, assembly GCA_025331085.2. Taxonomy (NCBI): domain Eukaryota; kingdom Metazoa; phylum Cnidaria; class Anthozoa; order Zoantharia; family Zoanthidae; genus Zoanthus; species Zoanthus sociatus. The sequence goes on along the minus strand of JAOBAY020073121.1, from coordinate 9,955 downwards.
TAACCAGCCTTTATTTGCTGTTGCTAAGTCCACTCCATGGCAGTGGCCTAAAAGATACGGGGTAGACGACCATATCGTAATGCTAAGCAGCCTCCACATTGAAGCATTGGGCCGACCTACTGCCCTGACAGAAGCTAATACATCGTCGTCTGGCACCTCTGAAGCCTTCCTTTAAGTATAGCATCTAAAGAAAACAAGGCTCGTTCACCAGGTGACATGTGCTGCACTACATATTCTCCTTTCCAGTGCCTATGAAGAGGTGAAGATAGCAACAACAAAACCAACATCCAGCATTGGCGGGATGATATGATGAAATGTAGCTTGACATTCAATTTTTTCTATGATTATGCAATCTGAATTAAGAATTCTTACATCTGTACGGGCGCATCGCGAAACTAACATCACGCTATCATGCAGAGGCCCTCCGTGAGCTTGCTTCCTGTTTCTTTGCCCAGGACTATACGAATTACGCAAGATGGCCTCCACTTCATATTAGGGATATAGAAAATCTGCCCAAAACCATCCAAGGAGAGTTCCAGAAATGCTTAGTAAAATCATCAAACAAGTTTTCATATATCCCAGTCGATCAATGGCATGGGCAGAACAACTCCGTTTTAAAGGGTTCGGGTGGCATCATTGGGTTGACCAAGAACCAAGTGCCTTCAAAAGATGGCTGGTAGCGGAAACAAAAGTTGCGCGCTGTTTGGAACGGTTTGAAGATGCCTTTGCCTCAAATGTTGCACACAGGAATGGAGAACACCACGAACAAGGACTCTCCACGTAAAAAGCTTTTGATTTCATCACACCAACCGAGCAATTTACCAGGCAAGCATCCGGTTGTCCCTTGATGCACAACAGTTGGTACCAGATCCACAAGAGTTTGGTTGGCAGATAAACAATGGTCGCTGGCAGCCTCTTTGGTCGACTGAACTTCCCGAAGCATCAAAAGGTTGTTCAGATCTCTTAAGATGTGGAAGCAAGAAAGAATGTGGTACCTTACGTTGCAAGTGTTGTAAAGCTAACCTTCCATGCACGGAACTCTGCAACTGTTCTGGGAGCTGCCGAAACTCAAATTCTTGATATGTGTTTCGAATCAAACCCCACGCTCCCGAACTTACCATACCCCACCCTCACTCCCTCCTGCCTTTTTCTCCCTGTCCAGTAATTTTGTTGCCTCAAATGCGAGTTCTATTATGAGACAAATAAAATGAGACCATTGGTCTAATTTTAAAAATCATCCTACATGACATATATATTTTTAAGTTCACTATGGACTTGAATTTTCAACCCCCATCAACCATATGTAGAAGGGAAAAAATATGAGTCGTCATGCCCCTCCCCCTTGGGTTGAAATTTTTGGCACCCCTTATGAATCCGAGGAACATCTGCGTCCAATTTAACACTTTTACTAAAAAGTGCACGACCATTTCACTAACAGACCGGACTATTCTAAGAACAAGCCCAATCTCAATAAACAATTACATCACTTTAATACTTTTTTTTGCTTTATAACTTCCGCGGCATTACTTGTAATGCATGATGTTATCACTGTAAATAGTTTATTCATTAACATTACTATTTATATCTGATTATTCATTAACTTCATTTATTCCAATAAACTGATGATGGCATAAGCATGCCGATACATGTCTTTTAAAAACGTTGTTGTGTTTGTTAAAGTTATATATTTTTTAGTTTAGAATCAGAAATACATTTTGTTGTGACTTTCAGCAAGCACCATCCGCTCAAAGTAATTCCAAGTGGTTTAAACTGTGTCGAAACTATGTTTTAGTAAAAAGCGATTTTATAGACCTTATTCCAAAATGGCGCCTTTTTGCACGAAAACGAGGCCAAGGGGACCAGACGCAAAATATTTATAAGGAAACAATCTCGTTTCCAGCGCCTTTTCCTTAGACTTGGGGTTGCACAAAGTGTAAGGAAAAGGCGCTGGGAACGAGATTGATAAGGAAATACTATGGAGTTTGGGTACGTTTCCCAAAAATGTTACGTTTTTCTTTGTGAACAAGAAACAAAGTTGCAAAAAAAAAAGTATCTCCAGCTTACAACTGACATTTTACGGTGAAAATCAAAGTGTTAGAGTGTCCCGCTGTGTTATCAAAACAAATATTTTGATCGAAGAAGTAACAATAGGGCAGGTATCGCATTACTACGAATTGGACAACAAAGCTCACTTCATTTGAAAAGCGACAAAACTAGCAAACGTGGAAAAGGTTAAGAGTACTGTTTTAAAATATCGATATCTTATAATTTTATTCAGATTCTTAAATACTTATTTTTGTTCCATTTGATTCGTGAATTGATTTAGACTTTTATAGCTAAATAGATCAAGCTGTTTAAGCCTCAAGCCTACGGATTATGGTAGCTAAGATTTTTTAATTCTTCATCTTAAATCGATTTAAGGAAATCTTCTTACTCACTCTCATTATAAATTTCAATACAAACTTTTGGTCCTAAGAATTTTTAATAAAAACTTGCCATAATTCTACTCAGTACTGCTGTGTTTAAGCTATGAATATTTACAAGCTGTGTAGCATGCTATTGTCATCATCGGGAAATCTAAAAACATGAAAAATAACGTTCTACTTTCATAACTAGCACACCTTTCGGTCAATTATTTTACTTTATCAAGTCTTCTTTCTCCTCAGATTCCAAAACAACTAGTTTCATGGATTTATCGGAAATAGTATCGTCTTTGTCAGAGCAGGAATGTAAAACATTGTTATTGATTTGTCAATCTTTTACAAGACTTTATTTTCCTCGGGTACTTTAGCTTCTTCGGTGAACGCGTTTTCCACTCAAATATTGTTGTGATCGCTCCATCATTGAAATGTCTCGATGCGAGTATATTCTCGGTTAATTTAAAAGCTCTCCCAATATCTCTGAGTTGCGGAACTCCACACGTAAAACATTTTTTTTCTCTTTCGAAAATGGAAAGAAGAAATTTTCTCTTCTCTTTCGACATAGCCCTTTTTCGCACAAAGAGGCACATAGCAGTTTTTCGGCATTGGAACTCAAAAGCAAAATATAATGGTGAGCTTTGTTCTCCAGTTTGTAGTAATGCGATGCCTGCCATACTGTCATCAACACTTTGTTCAAAATATATGTTTTAATAACACAGCGGGACACTAAATACTTTGATTTTCACAGTAAAATGTCAGTTGTAAGCTGGAGATATTTTTTTTGCAACTTTGTTTCTTGTTCACAGAGAAAAACGCAAATTTTCGGGAAACATACCCAAACTCCATACTATTTCCTTATAAACGTTTTGCGTTTTCGTGCAAAAAAGCCCCATTTTGGAATAAGGTCTATGAGGATAAGAATCTACTGGTAGCTAACCAGGAATTTATTAGTTATTTGTTCAGGGGGAGTTAAAAACTTTTGTCCCCTTAAAACAACTGGAGATAAGAGATAAGTAACTTTGCTCCACTGAACAGTACACTCATAAAAGGAATTAACTTAAATTTTTAATTGTGGTTTGGATGCTTTTGTAAGAAAGTGATTTATTATCAACACCTGACAAACTGACGACTGTAAAAGTTGAGCCCTGTTTAAGCCTTCAACAGAGCATACAAAACATCTTAAGGGTGTTTTAAAAGGTTGTGAACACTTTTCAACGTTTGAAAAGTAAAGCTTAATTGCTCCAATTTCAGAGAAATTTTTCAACAGTGATGAAGAATTATATAGCTATCTAATACAAAAAATTCAATAGCTAGCATGGTCCCCTTTTTTCTTAATACCAGTTTTAAATCTCTATGCCACTGAGCAGGACAGTTCTCTTAGCGTGGAAAGTGGTACGTTCTGCCAGGCTTTTTTCATGGGCTCCGGATCTTGGTAAGCACTCTCTTATACTTAGTTTTGTTTTATAAGACTTGTTGTCAAGCACTTGCGTTTTGCCATGTCTTGGTTTGCCAGAGAAGTTTCCTTGCACTCGAGCTCACTTGGAAACCCAGCCAGAGCCTTTATTTACGATTTTTGTAATTTCTCTCACGGACACTCCTGTACAATTCAAAATTGCTGCTCGAGCTCTCAACATCTATGGAATCTATATGTTGAGTTTCTGATAACCTGGAATCCATCTTTGTTTCTGTTTGTACCTATAAAGCAGTACTCGAAAAATGTACAATTAAATTACATTTGCACAAAAACGGTGGGAAAAAAACACATACACAACACTGTTTTTAGCCATTTGACTTTTTTTTTGCAGCAGATTTTTTGGGCTGAAATTATAAAAATACATTATGGATTACTAAACTATGTAAAAATTTCCGAGATAACTTACGAAAAAAATGAACATCTTTGTAAATCTCAGCGAAATGGCTATTCTTGAAGTGTTCATGAACTTTTGAGACACCTTGTATATTAATGACATTAAGAAGTAACATAAATTATCATAGAAAACATATTTTGATTCTTATTACTGATTTCTCATCATATTTAATCATCACATTCATTTTACCTAAATTGTCCTGAAGGAATGTCAGTGGTGAAAAGGCTGTTCCGAGCATCTCTGAGGTTCTCTCTTAGTTTTTTATCTAAGGCCTGCATAACAAAATAATCATATAATTGGTTTACAGTTATTAAAAATAAACTAAAGTATACACACTCACTGAACAGGAATTTGTTGAAAGTGAACCATGGCTGTCCAACAATATCAATTTCAAATAAGAGTTTTCTTCAAATTGTGTTCACATCAGCAGTTCAAACTAATTAGATAATATTCTGTATATAGTCACGCCTAGCAATTTGTTTTGATCACTGAACTTCCGGTGGGCCGCTATCTTGATAATTTTTATGTGATGTAATTGTGTTGTAACGCCAGTCCCCACTCATTCATTGTTAGATGTAGAGTGCACACTGGCACTGAAATACAAAGACATCACATTTCAAGATTGCCATTCAATAATCAAAACAAAATGCTTGGCATCAACTACATAATTTTACAGAGAATTATCAAATTTGAACTGCTGTTGTAGACACAACTCAAAGAAAACTCTTAAATTTGAGACTGAAATTGTTGGATGGGAAGTCAGGTTGGCATAGTGATCGTCAGTCACGCCTCCCACCTCTACGAACCAGGATCAAGTCCTGGGCTCCACACGTGGGCTGAGATCTGACTCTGAGGGTTTTCCTGCCTCTGCAAATTTGACTTTCACCCCAAGATCTGAGCCGTTGAGTGATCAAACATTAGCCTCTGGCTAGCTAGGAAGAATGGGCAACCAATTCCTTCGCAATTGATGTTAAATAAAGTATTGGACAGGCAAGGTTCCCTTTAATATTTTATATCTTGGGTTTCAAGAATTTCAGTTTCATCTATAGCTCTGTGAACCAAAAAACCATGGACTTAAATGAATACAAATTCTTCCAGTAGAGTCAAAGTTTGTAACAAACAAAATTAGAAAATTTACCTCTGCCACCATATCAGCAGCATTTCCCCTAGGACATCTAATGATCGGAACAGTACCTGTTGCAAACAAGAAGCAGTTATTTATTGATGCCTAGTATTTTCTGCTCCAAGAAATCAAAAGTCATAATGCAATCGCTACTGCAACCACGACCAAGCTAAATCCCATCTGGAAAATTAAAGGCATCACAGCAAAAACAAAGATGACATTTATGAGGGTCATTGTGATATAAGACATATGGATGTGAATGTTGGAAGTTAGATGCAGAATCAAAAAGAAGGTGAATACTTTTGAACTGAAGTGTTAAAGAATGATCAGGAGTGCAGATACCAGGCACAGTATATAGAAACAATGAGAGTGTGAGGGAAGAGATTGTACAAAAGAGAGGAAGTCATGAAACTTTTTATCAATCCTCAAAGAAAGGAAAGTTAGATGGTTTAGACATGTCACCCGTCATAGCACCGAACTGAGCTTAGCCAACACATGTACAATAATGCAAGGTAGAGTACCTGGGAGACGAGGATAGGGAAGATGAAGAAAGAACCAGCTATCAAATATTACAAGTTGGATGGATGAGTCACACTATGGTGCAGACGATGGACAAATTTGGAAGGAACTGGTGGAATCAAACAAAGTTTATCTACGCCCAAATGGATGTGACAATGATGATGACAATAGGATGATGATAACAATGATGAAAATGATGGCAATGAGTAGGATGATGACAATGATGATGACAATAGGATGATGACAATGATGATAATAGGATGATAACAATGATGACAATGATGATGACAATGAGTAGGATGATGACAATGATGATGACGATAACAATATAAGAAGACAATTTTCTGCTATAGCAAATGCAGGTATGAATCCATTTCGAGCTTGAACAGCAATCTAACCAACGACCCACTGACATTAGTGTTATGAGGACACAGCTGTTGGAAGCTGAGGCATATTCTATTGAGGCATTTTTGTTATTGATAAGATGCTATGTCGGTATATCAAATAAAGCAATTTCTTCATAAATTTGTAAGAATTTCACCACGTTGAAAACTTTCAAACTTTGCAACTTTCAGGTGAAAAAAGATTCTGATTGAGTTTGTATCACTATTCGAACATGTATGGTTAGTGATGCTACTATGGTGTATCTATTTATAAGAGAGACTGGCAAATATCGTTTCTCTATTTGACACAAGGTGTTAGAAGTAACTCAATATATTGTAACAGTTGCAAATATTGGGTTCACAATAAGTGCAGTAATCTTAAGAGTAGACTGTAGGCTAGCAAGATGGCAAGTTACCATGCTTTGGAAGAGCTCCCCAAAAATGGCTGCCTTCTACCTAAAAAATCAGTGTATGTTGTCTAAAATATTTTGTATGGCGTCAAGGGCAAGAAGGGAAAGATCGGAAAGAGGCTCGAGCTCTTTGAGCACAGAAAGCATATTAAACAAGAGGCTCTTTCATTAGCCTATACTCATGCGCTCTAAGTAAAACAAAAGTACGACAGAACACCAGAATTTCCACTTAAAGCATCGTCAAAATTTTTTTGTCACAAAATGAACAGAATGGATGCCAACGACTAGCATGTATTGTTGTAAACTACTCACCATTTCATTTTGTTGCACACCTTACGTATATTAAAAGTAGTTCTAGCAAGCTCAGAGTGATAAAATTCAATTCAGTTTTTCTCACATTCTCAGTTTTGCTAAGGTAATCCCCAAAGTTGCTCCAAGGCAAGAAAAGTTAAAGTTTATGAATATTCCTGAGGTAGAAGACCACAGTTTCAAACCTGAAGATCTTATTTGGAATATTATACAAGACCACCTTGATATAAACACTAGTAAAATTCGATTCCACATGGTCCATTGAGTAGGGAAACAATCTAAAGAAAGACAAAGACCGATTATTGTTAGATTCGTCTGTAGGCAAAGACAGAGATCTAGTTTTTAGAAGGAAAAAGAAATTGCAACAATCGAGACACTACAAAGACACGTATATAACACAGGATTATGCCAAGGCAATTTAGGATGAGGAAACTATTGATTAAAGCCATGCATACAGCAAAAGATGTAGGCCAGCAAGCAAAAGTTTTTAATCAAATTTGTGGATTGGGGGCTCAAAATTCTCGGTAGGAAACATCCCAGATGCTTATCAACTGTGGTAATTATAAACTGTTAGAAGTTTTCTTTTGAATCAATATTTTCGTTTGGTCCCAAACTAAAAATCTTTTTAGGATCTAGCTCAAATATTGTAATTCTCTATAAATGTAAATATAATTCACATTTCGTACTTGAGTTATTCACATTTGATTGTTTTATTTCAATGTCTTACAAAATCAGATATCGCAGAACTTTCCATCACTATCATGCACCCCAGAAACAGAATAATTTGAGCAGCAGAACTAAAAGAAACTTAATGCAAATTACGAAGAAATGACATCTATAAAAACAAATTTCTTTTTAAATGTACCTTAATTAGTCACAATGGAACTCTGCTCCTTTTTTAAAAAAGACCCAGAAAGTTTTTAAATCCATTTGTTTCTAACTTGCTTTTCAACCAAATCTTTTTGGTCAGTAGTTATTAACTGGATTAAACAAAGGTTTAGAAAGATTGAATGCAGCTATATACAACTTTTAGGACTAAGCATGTGTTACACACAACCTCAAAGTTTAATCTTACGGTTCGCTAGACAATTTATCTTCTACAATAAGATTAACCAAAAAAAGAACTCCAAAACAACATATTTTATACAAAAGTTAGAGAACTTTCACTATTTAAAAAAATCTACTGCCACATAGGATGGGAAAGAAACACATTTTATTGATGAATATAAACCTTTTTTTCCCTGAATACCTCATATTTTTTCTCTTTGCTTTGTATTTCCTTTTATTATTTTCTAAATATAAAAGAACTAAAGAGGGCATGATGGTTTTTCCATCATACAGGTCCCAACTGTAAATTAAGCTTATTGTTTTTCGTCAAAAAAAGGAGTTTAGACTCATGAAAATGTTCATTAAAAAAAAGGAGTTTAGACTCATGAAAATGAGAATTATAAGTGCAGAAAATGCACAGGTGAAATTGGAGTTCATGACGGTCCACAAGTAGAACATGTTGTGGTGGATGGAGCAGCTTTAGAGGTTGTTGATAAATTCTGCTAAGTAGGCGACATGATTAGTGCTGGTGATGGTGATAAAGACAGTGTGACTGCCAGAACAAGGTCAGGATGGAAAAAAATTAGGAATCTTCTACATGTTCTGATTTGAAGGGGATTCTCCGTTTGCAGGAAGGGTGGGGTCACCTGGCATGTATTAGAAGTATTGTGCTGTATGGTAGTGAAATTTGGGCAGTGAATGAGGCTGACTTATTGAGGCTGGAGCACAATATGAGAATGATAAGATGAATGTGTAATGTCACCTTGAAGGATAAGAAAACTTCAGAACTGAGGGAGCTTTTCAGCCTCGATAGAGATAGATTGAGGTGGTTTGGCCATGTAGAGAGATGCAGTGATGATAGCATTGTGAAGAAATGTAGAGATATAGTTGTTCAGGGGCAACAAAGAAAGGTTAGACCTCGAAAGACTTGGTACCAGGTCATGGATATTGACTGAAGATTGAGCGTGATTTGGCACAAAATCCAACTGAGTGGAAGATAGCCATTAAGAAACCTCTCTTACCCATGCAAGCGTGGAAAATAGACATTAAATGTGAATGACAATGGTACACAATGACAAAAAAATAATCTTCGTGGTTTTTTAAGATGCAATGTTAACAATTGCAGTTTAAGAGAAGCCTGAAAAAAATAAATGGTTTGAGGGCAAGCAAAGCAAAGTATTATTCCAAAAAACAAAAATTATCTTTTTTCTATAAAAACTCATTGTGTTATCAATAAGACTAATAGCATTACAAACCATACCAAAATATTTATAATATCTGCTTAATATTAAGCTTTTCTGTCTATTCATGTGAGCCACATCACTGCATGACTCCTCTCCATTTCACTCTCTGGTGCTCAGTGCATTCTCGGCACATAGGTCACATGACACCATTATCAGAAGAGGTACTGGACTTATTTTTTCGTGAATCGTGAAATGTTTTTTTGTTAATGCTGGCTCTAGTGAAAGAGACTCCTATGAATTTTCTGAGTGGACCATTAAGTCACCACACCATAACCTACGGGTTGTTATTATTTACAGGCAACCTTTTTCAGAGAATCATTGCGTTTCAACGAGTACATTCCTTTCCTAGTTTCTGAGTATTTGGAATTCTTTTTATGGGATTATTTGTACTTTCACATCTGAGCACATGACCCTACCATCTTAGGCATATTAGGTGTCATTTACAGCTGACTAATCACATAATAATAAACAAATAAAGAAGTTTACATGCCGCGAGTTGAAACAACAAAGCACACAGATCGACAAACGGACACAATGTTATTCTCGATAGTTTCACTTCTTCTTGTTTATTTGATAAATCACTCTCGTCTTCAAAACTTTCTGCTGCTTTGCAGAGAACTCCATCATAAGTG
>JAOBAY020073110.1:0-11542 GCA_025331085.2 Zoanthus sociatus | reverse complement strand
AATTATTTCCAAAACGTTTGGTGATTTAACTTTTTTAAACTTTTAAAGCCTTAATTTTTTTTATAATACTTTTACTTTTTATAGCGAACTTATGTCAATTATTGAGAATGTTTTACAAGTAAATAAAAGTGCTTCTAAATATGCTTTGATGATCATTTTCCATTGTAAACTTTATTTCTTTATTCATTACTTTTATAATCGAGTAGACTTTGAGAACCTTTTCGGCCGTAGGGGGGGAGGGGGAGGGGGGTTCGTGCGCACCCCACGTACCGCCCCTGCTTACGAGCCTGGTCTTCAATATCAACTTTTAAAAGTTGTATAATATGTCAGTGTTTTACCGCGGCACTACACAACACTAGAGGACCAAAACATTTTCAGCCTTTTAACTATCTAAGCTTTTCATTTCTTGTCTCAGTTTTCATTGAGTTTTTTATGTGCATTCTTGGAAATGGCGGGAAAACCGTTTCATTAATACAATTATTTCCAAATACTAAGTTCTCTAACCTGAATAATTTACATTAGTACCTTGAGAATGGCGCCAGCATGACGCCGAAACATCGGTTTATTTCACTCATATTTTTATGTAGCTCAATGTCGAAATCGTTATTGATTAGAATTTCCAAATACGTTTGTAATTACAGCAAAATCCATTGAGCTATATTTGTTAAAGTACCGTAATGAATGTATGTAATATACAGTTTGGAAATTAGATACTGTGACTCAAAGGTGGATCCTCAGCTCTTTGAGCTATGTAACTTAAGTACTGGTTGTCTAGTTATTATAATGCATTCACAGGGTAATCTAATAAGTTATCTAACCGCAAGAAAATGCTGGAATCTTCACAATACATTTAATTAAATCTATTCTTAGTACGGTTACTGATCAGTAAAGATAAGTGTGCCTTCCTTTGTCTCTGAAGTGTCATATAGTATAGCTTGAAACTGCTCGAAAGTTGTTTGTATCATTAGTTTACTCTTGAACCGCGCAACAGAGTTTGTTAATAAATTTTCCATGTAGTACTCTTCTGATAATTTTCTCACACCGTTAGAAAGAGGTTTTGCAACCAGTTTGTAATGCATATAGATAGCAAGAGTTGCTACTCTGTTGTTGTAAGTTTTAAAACTAAAAATATTACAAAAGTTGCGCTACGGGAATGGATATTTAAAAAAATGTATGTAGCTAACTAATTCAGTTTCAAGCGACAATTAGGTTTTCATTGCGTGTTTCTGATTTAAAAAAATTAACAACAGATTCGGACCAGGTCTCGGTTGTCCTGAAAACATTTTCAACCAGAAGCAACCTTCCTGTAAGAAAATAATAGTAACCAATTATTGTAGCGTTTATCTTTCGCCCATTTGACGTCTGCCCCTCATTGGACACCACAAGGAAAACAGAATAAGATTAGTAAATCAGAAACATACTTTATGATTATACAGTTATTTCTTTTATTGCTGCAGGTGTTGGGTTCTCCATGCTGGTTATTTCGTTTCTTTGTTGTGTTTATTACAACGTCATCATAGCGTGGTGTTTGTATTACCTCTTCGAGTCATTCCGCAGCGTAGTTCCCTGGAAAACGTGCAATAACTGGTGGAATACGCCCGCCTGCAGGACGTCCGATTCGTTAAACGAAAACCAGGCAATCAGTAACGCGACTCACACGAACGCAACTAATAGTTGTGTTAACGGAACAATAACCAGCTTTGTTAATGGCACCAGTGTCATTGCTAATTGTACGAGCAGCAGGATCATCGAAGTTAAGACCACGATGCCTAGCGAGGAATTCTGGGATAATTATGTGTTAAGGATTACAGACGATATGAGCAAGATGGGTGAAATTCGCTGGCAGTTGTTGCTGACGCTTATTCTGGCGTGGATATTGGTGTATTTCTGTTTGTGGAAAGGAATCAAGTCCTCCGGGAAAGTTGTCTATTTTACCGCTACTTTCCCCTATGTAGTGCTGATTATCCTGTTCTTTAGGGGGGTTACATTACCGGGAGCCTGGGAGGGAGTGAAGTTTTACGTCACACCTGATTTTCAAAAGCTCCGGAAGGCTGAGGTGTGGGCCGAAGCTGCTACACAGATATTTTACTCCTTAGGCATCGGATTTGGATCGCTGATCGCCTTTGGTAGCTACAACAAGTTTCACAACAATGTGTTCAGGTAAGTGAATCGTGGAAAGACAATTACTCCATGTTTTCACCATAATGTGTTCAGGTAAGTTGATAAGACACAATAATGGCAACTAAAAGTCTAATACCAGAAAATAGTTTTACTGGATAAAGACAATACATTCCAAGTACCAGCTTTGCTGTGATTGTCGAATTGATGAATTAGTTGTAGGTTTAAGAGATCAAGCTAAAGAGAGAAGAAAGAGAGCAGTAAGTAAGGAGGGCACCCATAACTAATCCGTAATATTTCCATTTACAGGGATGCAATCGTTGTGTCCACCATCAACTGCGCCACGAGTGTGTTCGCGGGCTTCATTGTTTTCAGCGTTCTTGGCTTTATGGCGCACGTGTTGAAGAAAAATGTGGATGATGTAGCTACGAGTGGGCCTGGTCTAGCTTTCATAGTCTTCCCAGAATGCATTGCACAGATGCCCATCTCCCCATTTTGGTCGATCTGCTTCTTTTTCATGTTGCTGACGCTGGGTCTGGACACTCAGTTCGCCATGTTTGAGGCGGTGGTGACGGGGCTCGTGGACGAATATCCTTTGTTTAGAAAGAAAAAGGAGCTTTTCATTGCGGTATTATGCTTCCTGTGTTTCTTACTTGGTATCCCTATGGTCATGCAGGTGAGTGCAGAATCCAATTTCTAATATGCCGTGTTTATTGAAATAAACGCCGATTTAGACTTTGGAGCACTTATTCGGGAGGGGCTTTTTTACAGCAATGCCTAGTTTCCTCTCACTAGTTTACCCGCCCTCTGTCTTCTTGCCACAAGGTCCTGGGTTCGAACCCTGGTCTTACCGATACTTCAAGTTTTGTGTGTCTCCTTTACCGTCCAATTAATTCAGCTTCCATTCTTCCGAGGTTTGCAAAAAAGTACCAACGTTTCCTTAGAGCTGACATTCGATGGATCAGGGTCCAGTTCAGAAGGAGTAAAAGATTCTCCTCAGGTTACACTACAGAAACCAGAGATTATCACCTGCTCCAATGAACCAGTGGGCTCGGGAAGGGATATAGTTTGATTTAGTTACTCTTGATTTTTGTATTCACGCAAACCTTTTAAACGATCGCGATTTCACTTTCACTGTCACTGACGTTAATCAACGACGAGTGCTTATTATCCCACTTTCGGAGTTCTTTTGGTGCTTCCTATTTGATATATTAACGAGAAAAAGATCTCGGAGAAAATCCGAGCCCCAGATGGGATTTGAACCCACAACCCCATCTGGGGCTCGGATCTTTTTCGAGTTCTCCTTGTCTTTGATATATCATGTAATTATTGTTTCATATTTAATATGCTTATAGGAATAAATACAAGGATCAATTGAAGGCCATGTGCAAACAAAGACTCGCCTTTGCCATTAGCTTTTTAAAAAAATACCGTACTTGTAATAAAGATTATTCGTTAAACCTTGTGCTTTTGAAACGGTTGTTTATTATCATCAATTCAACATAGAACGTCAAATGTTGTCGTTACGTTTTTGCAGGGTGGCATGTACGTTCTTAACTTGTACAACTGGCAGTCTGGTGGCGTGTCTCTGGTTTTTCTCGCCTTGTTTGAAGCGTTAACCGTTTCCTGGGGCTACGGAGCAAATCGATTTGCCTCCAACGTGCAGGATATGACAGGAAACAAGCTGTGGAGATGGTGGACCTTTTGCTGGAAATTTTGCACTCCGCTAGTAACTTTAGGTAAGAGGTAGAGTTTTTTTGACTTCCAGCACACCGAAGTTTTAATATTCAAGTATATTACGAGCTAAGATACATGAGAAGTTGTCAAAGCCTGCTTACCGGGCTAGAAATCCGAGTTCAGCTATTCGCCAGTAAGTAAAGACGAATCGTCTTAGTCTTTTTTAAGAAAAACAATTCTTAAATATTTTCTTTTACGACTTTACTTTTTTTTAACGTTTTGCTTTGTTTTAACCGTATGTAAGATGGAAGAACGTTGTGTTTAGTCATGTTTTTGTTAAAACTTAAATTTGCGATGATACGCGAGTCGTGATAAACTGAAACATACGATTATATACCAAGTTTACACTAAAAGCTGAAATTTAAGGTTTATAATTATGAGAATTAAAAAACAATTATAACAAAGAATAATTTTGTTGCCCACGGCATTCCAGCTCGATAAGTTCTGCGATACCAGCGCGGTACTTTATATACTACTAAGCTATGAATGGGAGGTCTCTTGTATGGGGCCCATCGATTTCACGATAGGACAAACTGTGTCAATTGCTATTATAGAACAACGTTACATTATATACGTCAGTTGTGGTGTTTTTTGTATGTATAAAATGACCTATCCTAATAGTGATGGCAAAAAAAAAACCCCAATTCGATTACGAATTTTCTTCATTGTGTAATTTGCGTTTGAATTATGAAAAATTACTTCCGGTTTCACCTTGACCGCGCGATGGGAAAATTGGTAACTACCATATTGTTTTCTGATAAGTAACGTCAAATGCAGAGTTCAATTTACTTGCCACATTTTCTAAAGAATGGAGGTAACGAGAACGTTATAGCAAGGTGAAAGATGAAGAAAAGGAAACATCGTTTCGCACAATGCCTGGTCTGTGATGTCAAAAGCAGCCGGAGTAGCAGATTAATCAGACAGCGTGGAGAGATGTCGTAGAAAAAAGCAGGGACAGAACAATGAAAAACAGAGAAATCATTCACGGAAAACCACACACTTTATCGTATTTTTGAAGTTGTTTTATGATTAAAATCCTACTCTTTTTACCGACTTGTGATAACTTAGCTAGTGCTAACTGTGTTTAACTCTTAAAGTTAATCTTGTTTCTTTTTTCGGCTTTTATATCCATTTATTTTTGTTAGTATCCTTGTTCGAAAACCTCTTAGTAATCATTTCACCAACCCATGAGGGTTGTAGTTTTCATTGATTATTTGTTTTCTTTATCAATTTAGGAATGTTCCTATTTTCGGTTGTACAATGGAGCGGAGTGTGGTACGGGAAGTATAAATATCCCGACTGGGCAGAGTTCGTGGGGTGGATCCTTGCTCTCTCGTCTATGATGTGGATACCCGGTGTTGCTGTTTATAAGCTCGCTAAACAACGTGGCACAATAACCGAAAGGTTGCGTCAACTCACTTACCCTAGTAAGGAAGTAATGCGAGCAATCGCGAAGAGAGAAAATCTTTCCAGCGAGTATGAAAACCTGTAATTCCTGTTTCTTGATTATGAAACTAAGTTGTTGAACGGACATTTATCTTGGAATATTATTGGCCTTAAATTCGCAATGCATTATTGTTATTTCGTAACGAATAAATAAAGCGGACTCAACTGGAAAACAAGCGACACAGTGTTCCGCAACGCTGCACGGATATTATTACCATTTAGCAGGCTTAAAACCTTTGTCACGACAGAAACTAACCAAAAATAAGTATTAGATTAAATACCTTACTCAACAAGTATAGATAATTCCTGCATATTATTAGTAATAACTTACTTGAGGCCGCTACAGCATTTTGCTACAATCTGGCAATTAGGGGGTGTGACACTAAGGTAGCGTTTACACGTAGACGGCTATATTTTTATTCGGATAAAAATACCTGCGTTTACACCTAAACGCTCGTCGTTTATGTATCGTTTTCGATCGTTTACACGTAAACGCATAGCTGGCGTTTTCGAAAATAACCGGCTAAATTAATCGTTTTCGACCGTTTACGTGTAAACACTTGGCCTAAACGGATAGAAAATGTACGTTTACAATAGTCGGGGGTTGGGTTTGCATTGTCGTGGGTTAAATGACCTTCCTATTGTTAAAAATCGCAGCTGGCTATCAGTTACCAATCGTTGTAAACTTAACTCCTGAGTAATCGAGAATAAATTCATTGGTTCATGATCAGCGCGGAAGTTCAACCAAAATCAGCTGCATTCAAATGATGCTGCCCGCATAGTGGTGCGAATATTTGGAAAATGTGTAGCTTATCCTGGTCCCTGGTGCCTATCTCGCCAGCAACTTGATACAACTGAATCGATTAAACTCTGCGTAATGCAATTTTTTATGAAGCTTGACACATTTTGTGGCCCAATATTAATAAAGTTCAAACAATTGTTAACCGCAGCTAAGGTTACCGCTAACAATGTCATCTTTCCAGCTTCAAGATTTTGTAGCTTACATTTTACTGTAAGAGATATTTCGCTTGTCTCAACCCTCTCAGCCACATCACTTAGACTACAAACTACGCTTTTTGTAAACAATTGAATCAAATTTAAAACCGCTCCAAATTGCTTCCAAACTGAAAATTTTCGCCTTAAAACATTGTATAATAAATGTTTATTTTTCTTCTTTCATTTTTGGTTAATTTTGAAGAGTATTTTCACAAATTAGAGAAAAGATTAAACTGACAGTTCGCTTTACAAAACGGTTTGAAATCCAAACGATGAGTCGATTTTGTTGTACTATAGGATGCAGTGTGTAATCTCAACAAAAACTGTTTTTAAAACCTATAACGCCAAATCGTCCAAGACTTGTTTAAACTTGAGTGTTTGGTTTTTATGTAGGAAAACATTCAGTTTGACAAAGAAATGTAGCCAGGTTTTAGCCGAGAACATTCGCAGAGCATGGAACCTAGCCTGCGCTGCAGACACTCTATTCCTCTGGAATATCGACGGTTGAAAGAGCTTGGGGCCGGCTGCTTCGCAGGCTACATGGAACCTCTTGTAAAGCGGTTTTCAGTTGAATTCGCTAGATTTTATCAATTCTATCTTGGTGCATTGCCATTTTAACAGATTAACTTAGCAGAACAACAAATCTTATAAAGCTGGATTGGGCTGTTCAAAAGGCGTTTACTTTTAATCCTATAGGATGAGCATAAATTCAGGTATCAATTTTATCTTTAAGAACTTGTTGATTACACTATTAGAACCCTGAACGCCTTTCCTGTAAGGTTGGAGACAAGAACAATGATTTAGAAAATTAACTCTGGGTTAGTGCTAAGCAGCTTTTGAACAACAATGAATTCATTTGAAGCAACATAGCTTTACTAATGACTCGAACTAATGGATACTTTCTAACATGTAATATAAATTGATAAATTTTCTTTTGAAATCCTTTAAATATACAAATATATTTGCTTTTTTAAATTATGGAAGTAATTATATTTTAAATTGCTAAAATAATCCAACGTTTTGTTTGTTTTATGAATTCAAAGTAAACCTCGAGCAATTATAGATGTCCGAAATTAACGTTAAAGAAAGCCGGAAGATCAGACTTTTTCTTAGGTGTATGCTTACTGGGAGACGTTATTGGAGACCGAGAATCCATTTTGTATTTTAAAATGACTGTGGTATCGAAGAGCTTCAAAGATAATAGATCTGTATATGGCTTTGCCGTTTGGAACTGATTAGAGTGCAGATGCACTGATACATATAATTAGTATAATGCTAGTTTTTCAAACATGCAAAATTATATTCTTAACAAAATCTGAGCTTCGGCATTCTTAAAACTGGACCAATTTCAGCCTCAATATTCTTATAAAGTATGTTCTTATAAAACAAAAGTGTATTACTGATAGCTTTTAGCTTTTCGCACACCTTTCTAGCTCATATAATTTTCAGACATGTTTATCATTATTAGCATTAAATGTTCACGGAAATCCAGTTTAAATCACAATTATTTTTTTAACTGAAAGTTCGCTTAACTTGCGAAGTTGAACGCTAGTGGTGTCTTTACAAAAGTCAGCTCTCGAGGAACTTGACTCCTTGTAACTTGTTGAGCATGCGCACTCCAGGGCCATCTGCACTTAACAAGGCGAACTTCGTTCCTCCCAAGTTTTAATAACATAGTTTGGAGTTTTCCCTTTTAAACAGCGAGATATAAAACATGCATGTCCTACTTTGTAGTTTCGCGTGTTAACAGACGTCATGCGTTTACACTGCCTTAGTTTGGGTGTATATTTTTTTCTTTATTTTAAAAATAGCCTGTATGGGGGTGAACAAGTTTGAATGCGGAGAAACGCCGCAATTTTCCAAATACATAAAAAAAATGTAAAATAATGCTAACTGCAACCGTAATCTTTATGGTAATCGTAACCGCAATTTGAAAGCAAAAATCATGACTCGAATGTTTGTAACAGTAACTGTAAACTGTTTGCATGCCGCATACGTATGCTGATTATTCTAACGCAAAATCTGACCATGACCCTATTGCTCAACGTAAACCTTATACCTTCTGGTCATGCATTCGTAACCTTAATTTTAACGCAAAACGTTATTATGACCCAAATGCTAATGATATTGTAACCTTTATGCGAACCGTAACCGTAATATTAATCGCTATCTTAGCTCTAGCGTAAAACGTAACCATAACGCTAACGCTATAGCCGTAACCTCATAATCGTCATGGTTTACTGTAACTGTGATAATGACTCAACTGTAATTGTAACCATAAAAATAATTGTAACGCACATAGTCGACCGGCATGAAACCGCAACAAAAACCTTGGAATTTTTCTTTTTGAAATGTATGCATATTGTTATAGAATTTCATCCCCGTTCGAATTCTAATCCTCGAATTGTATACAGCTAGACTTTGTCTCCGACTCATACCTTGCTTGCGATGGTTGGTAGAGCTGTTCTAGCGTTTAACCTTAAATTTAATTTAGAGTTGTTCAACTGTGTCAAACAAGCCAGATATCAGCTGTCAGACATCAGAAAAGTGAGTTGTTATAAAAAAACGATGCTTGGATCTCAGGACCAGAGTACCAAGGGGTTTCAATGTTTTTCAAAGTAAAACTTTTATATCAATTAGCGAATATTGACAGCAACAAAGAATATTCTGTTTGCTGCATTTCTGATCAAAAATGTTATGTTTATAGAGAAAGTCTGTAACTAATCATACTAAACATTTTACAAGTACTAAGTTTTTTTTCCTTTGGCCTTGTCAAGTATATCTACTTAAAGGAGTCTTTTTTGTTGTTTTGTCTGACTTTTATATCATGAGCATTACACAAATTTATCGCGACTTTGTGGCGACGGCACCAGCTATAGTAGTACATTGAATTCGCAAACAGAATTTAACGTGCAGAAATGAAGTCAAAACATAACAGCGCCTGGCCATTAGATAGTTAATTGTTAATTTTTTGAATAGAAAAGGGACTCGAAGCAATTTTACCACGTCAGAACTACAAATACCAACTTTTATTTTGAGTTTAATCAGACATGATGAAGTTGCGTAAATAAAGTTCATCGCTATAGCCATATAGCTTGAATTGATGTATTATGGTTCTGTTTAATATAAACTATATATAAACGAAGTTCAATATAAAAAAAGACCTTACTGCATATAAAACACACCTGGTTTGAACTTTGTACTTAGGTTGTCGGACGACCAAAAACTTATATGAACTGATCAAGTAATGCAGATGAACGTTATTGAATGAGTCAATTAAGGTTTTATAAACAATAGGGCAGTCATAAAACAGTTATAATTTATGTACATATATATCCCTACATGATAGTTTGTTGTTTTCCAATGTAATATTGAAAGAATTTTTAAATGAGGAACAAGGGTTTCGAATGAGAAGTACCAACTGATATATGATGAATATTTAGTTAAATTGCTCTGAAGAATGCAAAGGTTAGTTTCGTATAAAAGTGTATAAAATCTGAATGCTTGTGATTTGGTCAATGCTCAGACGAAAATTTTCAGGAGTACCCCAAAATATTTAAGAAATAAAATTATTTCCTCTCCTAACTTACCAATAAAGAGTTATTCGCTTGATATGTTTATCTTAGCTCTAAGTCTAAAGCCAAAACGACGGAAAAGTTGTGTAACCACGCAGATAACTGTCTTCAAAAAATTGTACAACGCACTTAAGCGGAAAGTTTAAATATTGATTTAATGTTATCAAAACGTGAAGGACACGTGAAGTTGTAACGAAGCTTTCCTATTCCGAATTTTAATTGAGAAAAACTCTATGGGTTGAGATAACAACTAGTAATCTCAAAGGAGTATTAATATCATTATAAAAGAAGATTTTGAGTCTGTTTCGTATAATAAAAAAAAACGCTAAAAAACAAAAAATTCTTTCAAAGTCCTGCCGTTTACAGCGTAATTAGATCACAGGATTAAATCTATAGCTTTCTGCAAGCTTCATTTGCGATCAATTTATTGTTAGCTAAACGTCTGAAAATTCTACAGCTAATATTAATGCAAACCAATCTAATATATGCAACGATATGCAAAGCCAATTCATACATAAAACTTTATTTCAATTACTTTCTTTCAGAAACGAAGGTCAGAATGAATTACTATTTAGATTTGTTCGCTTTTAAAAACTTTTTGAAAGTTGTTTGCTTGTTCAATGTGCAAGAGGAGCACTAAATGATTGAGCGGTTTTAGGAGAGCAAAATTGTGATATTATGTTTATCGCCGCGTGGATAACAAGTTCATTTGTTGTTCATGAGACTACGTTGTAAATGGCCAGAATACACACTGTTTACATACCTGATTCCGAACTTCCATGAGCAAAACTTGAAGTTAAGATAACCATCACTGTTATCGCATCAAATTCCATACTTTAATTTTAAATTCTCTCTGTATTTCACTTCAGTTCAGTGGACCAGGATTCTGTCATCGGTTACACACATGGAAGAATTAATTTTCAACGCTACCTTCATTGGTCGGATTTTGAATTGTAATTATTATTTATGTTTTAATCATGACGTCAACAGGCTTCAGTAGCGCACTTTAACATATATGAGAATTATCATACAATATCATTAATCTTAAGCATGAGATATACATGTCTATACCCACTCTATAGCTCAATAATGCGTTGTGGTTTCACGTATTCCTATTCACTTCAAAAGGGTATTCATAGTCATACAGTTCGTTTTGTTGTCTACTTTAGAACTGATGTACATATTCGCTAGTTACTGTTACTGCTTCTGCTACTACTACTACTACTACTACTACTACTACTACTACTATTGATGGGTAACTTGGAGTCATGTAATACAAAACAAGAAGAGTGCTTAAGATTTAAATAAAGCTTTTAAAGGAAAGAGTGCAATGAAAAGTACTGACTCTAAAATTACGTCCTCTTACTCTTACGTTAATACTCATCAGATTTTACTTGATAAACATTACAATCTCATAATGATAATAACATTAGGCCAGACCAATTTAATTTTTGAAGCACGGACCCGACCGACCCTGTTTCTGGAGAAATGAAAATAAACTAAAAAAGAACGGTGTTTTCAAAAAACATGATAACATTGACATCAATTTAAACGTTTTAAGTTTTAATTTTAAAATTTTCCTAGCAAAGTTTATCGCTGCACACTGAATTCGGTAAGTTTAAAAGCAAATTGTGTGAAAATCGGCATTTAACAAAAACGGTAATGAAGAT
>JAOBAY020073099.1:0-11542 GCA_025331085.2 Zoanthus sociatus | reverse complement strand
ATGATATTAAAGACAAGGACAACTCGGAAAAAATCCGAGCCCATCCCATCTGGGGCTCGGATTTTTCCGAGTTTTCCTTGTCTTTAATATCATGAATATAATCTTAAACTGAAAAAAAGGGAAAAAGAAATTAAACTTCAGACTCCATGCCCCTTGGTCGCTAATTTTTACTCGTCATAAAGAGATTGAAATACGAGCAAGCACGTGCATCTCGCGAGTGAAAACCCAATAAAAATATGCAGTATAACTACACTGGTAGCGGGTGTTATTCCTTGATAGCTTTTGTTCCGTTCGTATTTTTCTCTAAAGGCTCATTCGAGTGCCTTTTGCAAATGTACAAAACTATAAAAATGTTTTGATTTCAAAAATATGGAATAATTGTAACGGGTAATGTAATGGGTTGGGAAAACGTCATAGTAAATAAAACGTTAAAAACTTCACGGGTAATCGGAGGTGATTCACAAACTAATTAATCTCTCGTTGGCGCCACAAAACTGGGCTTTGGAAAAGGGAATTCGTTTTTTAAAAAAAAAATCAAAATATTTTACATCAGTCAAAACATTCATTTTATTGTTTCATCTTTTAATTTTGTTCACGGCACTGAACTAAACAAACTAATTTAAAGTTAAACAAGCTTATCGGCGTTTTAATAAATAACATTCTCACTGTATAAATAAAAAGACTGACCATTTTTTCTTATTTACATTATGCTATTTGTCAAAAGGCGGGTTAGTTTATAGTTTGTATTTTTAGTTTTATATTTCAAAAGTCTTCTTTAAATTAATAATGGTTTGTTAGAATAAGTTCATATCTATTTATTAAAGTTAAGACGGATTACGAGTAAGTATAAGTTTAAATTGAAAGATCCAAGTTTAATCTTGCTTGAATGTGACTCGCGCTTTACTCGTTACTCACACCGACTTCTGTCTCGCACTTACTCGTGTCTCGCACTGACATTATAACAATTCCATGATACTTAAAACGGATTGGTACTCTAAGTGATTAAATTGGACGTCATTTTTTTAGTATTAGTTCAGTATCATTTTATTTTTACAACGGGGATACTCGAACCACGCGGAACGTTGTGGCTTTATTTTCACTTTATTTGTTCTTTTTTTCACTTAAAAGTTTTTAAATTTTTCAGAACAGCCGCGAGCCGATGCAACAGCCGAGATATTTGTTTCTGCGTTATTTCTACGTTTTTCCAAAGTGACTCCGTGATTTCACACAAGGATAAAAACACGAAAAAAAAGAAAACTTTCTGCGCCATTGCTTCGCCCATGGATGTGATTGAATATTTCTGAAATAATGTAAAAAATAACTACAAACAAGTGAAAATAACGTTAAAATAATTACAAATAAAGTGAAAACAAAGTCAAAATAAAGCCAATAAATGATTAACTAACATGATAAAATTTGGTATTTTTGCAGAATATGCAATGTTAGCAAATTTGTAGAGGTTGCTAAGCCCGTATCTTCAATATTTATTACTATTGATACATAAATTAACGCGGAGACAAGGAATTCGGTACTGAAAAATCTGTCATGGATTCTATTCCCATCTGGTGCTCAGATTTTTTCTACATTCCTTCTCTCCGCATGTATCTATACCTAATACTATGGTTTATAGTATTGCAGTAAAATAAAATAAAATATTGAAAACGCTAAATTCAAACATGAGTAAAATCATTGCCCTAAAGTTTCATGAAAACTAATTCGCGGTAAACTTTGTTGTTTATAAATACCGTAAGAAGTTTCTAAGATCTTTTGTTTTACATCCAACCTCACATTGCCATTACGCAAGTTTACCTCGTAAAAACAACATTTTCAGTTTTCTTTCCTTGCATATTGCTCTAAACTATCAAACTATAATTTACCTTTGAAGTTTTTAGTCAAATTGGCAAAAGTTTGTTGTTTTACTAATAACTTAATATGGATAGCGTCTTCAATATTTTTGGCTAACATTATTTCCTTTATCAGTCTAGTTTTCGCATCATAAATGGTTTCAACAATCTTGTTAATCTTCTTGCAAAATAGCTAAGGATATCTTAACCTCCCGCACAAGAATTCAATAAAACTGTTTTACTTTCACAATATCGTGCATGGAAGATGCTAGATATATTATTCGTCGTTGTATGAGCAGCGAAGCTAATAGTTGACCACAACTTTTAGCCTTAATTGGCGGTTTAGTTTCAAGAAACATGTTTCGGCATTACAAACGCCCTCGTCAGTATGACGCATGCAAACTTTCTCTATCTTTGCAGTTTTTCTTTCTTCTTTTATATTTGCACGTCCTTATATAGGCTGTTTAAGCCGTCTCAAACTTTGTAAATTTACACTAATGACGGCGTATGTAACGGCGAGCATGTTTGTTGAAAATAAACCGTAAAAGATAAAAGTTGTCGTCATTAATTAATTTGAAAATAATTATTTCATTTTCCATAATTATAAACTGCTCCGGTGTTTTTTAAGAATCAGTTGCTGGACACATTTAAGTTGTGTGGAACTTAAAATAAAATACATGCTATTTCTTCTAATAGATTCATGTGTACGTTAAAGATATATTTTTTCTCTGTAATATATTCCAGATACATTCTCTGTAATACATTCCAGATCTCTTTTATGATCTTTTCCTTTAGTGCTTTAATTGTTATTCAGCATTGTTACTGTTTTAATTGTTATATTAATTAATTAATTATATTCTTTGTTTTCTTTTGTCTCTTAATATTGTGAAATAAAATACTTTTTGTTGTTGTTGTTGTTGTTGTAAACTGTGGGGAAACAAACCACTGCATGACGTTTCTAACGCCATTCCTCTGTAGGAATGAAGATGACAAACGTCCTTAAAGTCATCGGCATGTTTGTTTTGGTTTTTAAAATGTCACTAACTTTTTTCGATTAAAACGCAGCCTCAGGTTTTTTTATCAACTTTAATAAAATTACAACAAGGAAAAGCAAGAAAAACTCTTGTAGGAGCCAATATTTTCTCCAAGGAAAACTATGGTACAGATTTTGGAGGTACATGAAGGAGTTACAAGCATGTCGTCACAAGTTACATGCAAACTCACACTGGGTCTGGTTACAGAATCTTTAGATTATTTTGTACGCCATAAGAAAAACCTGTTTTTAAATCTTTCCCAAATAGATTGTTTTGTCCAAATTCCAAGTCCTTTTTTCTCAGCCTTCAATTCCGCTTTCAGAAGCCTGGGTACCAATTTGTTGTACTGTGCATTATCCCTGAGACCCTTGACATGCCTAGTGACCGCGATACCTTCGCTAACCAATTTTTCGTTGATACAAATGCTGGAAAACCAATTCTAAACATAAAGGAAAAACAGCTAACCTTTAATTCAATTTGTATTTATTCGACGGCTCAAGAAACACAGACACTATAAGAAGCCTGGAAAACCGTCGCGTATTTCACCCGCCTTTCCCACCATACCTTGCGAGCCACCAGTTGTCCTTTTAGTTCCAAATGAGTCACCATGAAAAGAAATGCACGCAATTTTTTCAAATTTAGACCACTAAAAGACTGCAATCGAGAGTTCATCACACAGTAATATAATCGATGTACCAACTGTATTTTAAGTTCCTGTTTATTTGTGGTTAATTGGACACAACAATGAATATATCGGAGTGCAAATCCCATAAAACGTCGCTTAAATCAGCTTAAATATGGGTCACTTACTCTCTTGCAAGGCTTTATTTCAAGTTTTTCCGCGGGATTCGTCCTGGGTGTAAGTACGAAAAATGCAGCAGAGAAGCGCATTTTCCACGTTCTTAGACTTGAAAGCACTGCATTTATAAAACACTATAATTGTGTTCAAATTGCATCCAACAATGTTGGATTACGGTAGCATGCAGGAACTACGATTTTGATCACTCGCGCAAAAATGTTGGAGGAAAAGTCTGAACTAAATCAAACTTCATCCAACATCACGTAACACCGTTTAACATGTTTGATTGTGCTGTTCAAACGGGTCAAACGGTTGTGCCCAACAATGTTTGACTGGCATGTCTGACCCGTTTGAACGGTTCCTTAGGAACACGCAAAGCACTCAACTTACTCTTCGTTTATACACCAAGCAGTCCAAGTAGTTGAACTTATTAACCCGTAGGGGACAAAATTTCACTTCTGAATGCTTGACATTTTCTGAAAGCCACCTTAAACTTCCATCTCTAAGTTCTACACCAACAAGACTTACAGGTAAGAGACCGTTGCTGTTTCCTAAAAAAATTAAAAAAAAATACACTTGTAAATGTAATTGCAAATGGCATCGTTATGTAAAGAGCTTGGCCTTTGGCTTTATTCTAATTAAAATATTCTAATAACAATACCTTCCCGTAGATAGTGTATCTATGCAAATGCAATGAATTTCCAATACTTCACGTATCTGGCCTTGATAATAGGGACTTTAAAGGGGCAGTGTCACGGTTATGCGCATGACTGGTAAGAACATAACGGCCAAATGAGAGAACCAATTAAAAACGAGTTTTGAAACTTGAGCGGAAATTGACAATGAAGCTAGCGCGCGGTGAAAACCAAACAAAGCGGGACTGTGATCTATCAAAACATAGTTACATATCAAAATTATTTCTTTGTTGGTCTCTTTAAGTCACTTTAATGTCGCAGTTCTGCGAAATTCAAACAATAAGAGTGGAATTTTTGCAATTTATTTTACTGATAAGTTCTCGGCTTGTATATTATTATTGAAACTGTAATTTCGCCTTTTCGAAGTGAACATAATTTTTCTTTGTTGGCTTCAGAGTAGTTACCGCTCGTTAATCGTTTATTTTTTGTGACTGAGCTCTTTCTAAATTTAGGTCTAGAAACTTGTTAGTGCAATGGGGTTCGTTCGAGAAAAAAAGGGAATAAAATCTTGGGATGTCCTTGTAAGACAAAAAATTGCAGAGCATCGTGTAAGTGTTTGCTCACCGGAAAGAAGTGTCAAACTCAAAATCACGCAATGGCATAATTCAACATATTTCATAAATCAATTTATTGGTAAGCTTTATTTTGTACTTTTTACGGTTTACAATCATAAAGACATTCGAAAATTTAGTGTTAACTCAGATAAATACTTATGTGAGGTGTATAGTCTTAGTGAAGAACCGTAAACTAGGTCATTGAGCGTTTTGAATATTTTACAATCAAGTAAACAGATGAGCTTAATTCACAGGATTCAAACAAATCAGACTTTGACTCAGGAAAATAAAGTGAAGTAAAGTGAATTAAATACCTTTGCTGAAGAGCCATATCAAGTGAAAGTAAATAAATTATAATACGCTGCGATGTCAGAATCGATCGCCGGTATTGAATATTTTGCCTTTGGTTCCTTTCAGAACTCTGCAAGTGTGATGCACTGATTTCGTAAGCCAAATTTATGTCTTCAATCCCCCGGCACTTAATGTTGTTAACTTTTAGAAGCTCCAACGACTGAGAAGAACGTCCTGTTGGGGGCCTTCCTCTTTCTTTATCTATCTCAAATCCACAATGACTCGTGGAAAACCCAAATTTTCTATTGTTAGTGCTCGTTGAAAAGTTTGAATTCAATAAAAAATACATACAGCAATCAAATAAACTACTCAAATCAAAAAAACGAAAAGATGGACAATATTAAACGAAGATTCTCAAAGATTTTGACAACGATAGCTAAATTGAATTTAGTGTCGTCCCGGGCCATAAATTCAAAAGTCTATTCCGGCGCGCATGCGTAGAAGCGTGAAACTGCCCCTTTAAATTCAAACGACTTTTAAACAACTCGGGGGAGAAGAAAATCGGAAATCATAAAACCCAAAATTCAAAGTTTTCAAGGCGACGTAATGGCTCTGTTTACACTGCAGTGCCAACATTTTCAGGTAATGTATCAAACTCTCGAGACAGTGTTTCATCACATTTCCAAACACTGAGAAGAGAGTTGAAAATACGACGCGCAGCGTAGTATTTTTTACGAACTTCGAGGCGTTTAGAAATGTGATGAAACACTGTCTCGAGTGTTTGATATATCTTCTCAATCAAAACTAAAACTAAGGAGTAAAGGAAGAAATAAAAAGATAAGCTAATTAAGATCACATTCCCAAACCATGGTCACGGTTATGATTTCTTTTGTTCCAACTTGATGGATTATTAATGAGTTTGAGAATGTTATTTGCAGAATGAAAATGAGCATTTACACATCATCGTGGTGGGTGTTGGACCTCAAACTGATCCCGGGATAGGAAAAGTCATCTCGAAGGAAGATCCTCACATATTCGTGAAACACAAGGGCAACGTTCTCCCGTTTTCTGAATTCGAACAACTATCAAAACGTATTCAAGAGCTGTTGTATGACGAGTGTATGGGGAATTATAAAAGTCCATGAGATAAATCATTGACAAACGACTACTTTTTTCCCTATCTTCACTCTCACCCTCGCGGGGATCCTATCTTAAAACCATTTCCTCACGGATATACCATCTTCATCACTACCTTCACCGGGACCCCATTTTCAAGCCTTCCCTCACGGGTATACCATCTTCACCCCTTCCTTTAAGGGCTGACCATCTTCATCTCTTCCTTTAAGGGGAAACCATCTTTATACAAAATTTAGTATAATAGAGTTTCTAATTGCTTGTATAAATGGAAAAGTTTCTTAATTCAAATTATTCAATTAACGCGCACGTTAATGTTAGTTTTTGAATAAGGAGACTCAAATCATTTTAAGCATTTCGGTTAATTTTTTACAATGAAATGACCATGAGCTCCCTACCTCCTCCTATACTTACAAACACAATGTGTAAATATCGTAAAATTATTTTCAAGCGTTACCCAAAAACATGTTGGACGCGCTCTATGGACTTATTACAACATATATCGAAGACGCATTTAATTCAACTTTGCGGAGTTTATATTACAAGTGTGGGAAAACAATCCAGTTGTTCCGGTTTGAATCCGTGACGCTAACATACAACTTTACGCAAATAAAACATAATACATAGATAGAACTTTAGAAAACTTGTTAGGCGAACAAACTCTTGAATTTACATTATATATTGCTAGCTGAAGACTCCAAAATCTCTGGGTAGGATTTCAGATCTCAACAATTCGATCTGAAAATCCACGCATGGATTCAGAAATTGCTTGACTTCTATCCAGATCCCTTTGTTTCAATTCCGAATCCCTTGAATAACTTTCAGATTCAATCGATGGGATTCCAGATCAACTAGCTAAATTTCTAGTTCCATAGAATAGATTCCAGATTTCTTGGACTGGATTCCAGATTTCTTGGACTGGATTCCAGATTTCTTGGACTGAATTCCAGATTTCTTGGACTGGATTCCAGATTTCTTGGACTGGATTCCAGATTTCTTGGACTGGATTCCAGATTCCTTGGACTGGATTCCAGATTTCTTGGACTGGATTTCAGATTTCATGGACTGAATTCCAGATTTCATGGACTGGATTCCAGATTTCATGGACTGAATTTCAGATTTCTTGGACTGGATTTCAGAATTTTTAGACTTTTTGGACTGGATTCTGGATTTCTTAAACTGGATTTCAGAATTCTTAGACTAGATTTCATATTTCTTGGACTGGAATCCAGATTTATGGACCGGATTTCAGATTTCTTGGACTGGATTTCAGAATTTTAAGACTGGATTCCAGATTTCTTGAACTGGATTCCAGGTTTCTAAGACTGGATTTCAGATTTCCTGGACTGAATTTCATACTTTTTGGACTAGATTCTACATTTCATGGACTGGATTCCAGATTTCTTAGACTGGATTCCAGATTTCTTGGACTGGATTCCAGATTTCTTGGACTGGATTCCAGATTCCTTGGACTGGAATCCAGAATTCTTAGACTGGATTCCAGATTTCTTGGAGTTGATTCCAGAATTCTTAGACTGGATTCCAGATTTCTTGGAGTTGATTCCAGAATTTTGGGACTGGATTCCAGGTTCTTTACCAGATCGAAAGTTTTTAAACTAGATACCAGACTCATGTGAATAGATTCCACATTCTAAAGACTGGATTCCAGCTTTCTTTCTCTGGATTCCAGGTCTGCACAACATGGAATAAAGATCGATGGAGAGGACAGAATCTCCACAACCGTCCCCCAAGACTTTCAGGAATCAACTAATCTTTCCAAAATAACTTTTGGACATATTATTTTCCATTAAAAACAAGATGTCATTTGAACTCACAAAAATCTTGCTATTGCCAATGAAAAAAGACATAAGTTGTGGTGCATTAAAAATTATTTCTCTTTATTTTCTATAAGATGTTCGTTTTTTCTGTGTAAATTCACTTAATGTCTGGCGTTTCAATTTCTGTTACTGCGAAAAGTCGAAAGGTGAAAAAATTCCATTGAGAATGTTGTTTTTCTTAAACTGTCTGGCTTGCTTAAGGGAGTCTTGCATGATTCTTTATATAGGATTTTCCAAACATTTAATCCAATTCTTATTTGAATTGTCCAAACGCTCATTCAGTTATTTGTTAAATCAAGTGTTGAATAATGAGTAGAAAAGTAATAAACGAGTCATCTAGCAAACTGCCTACGGTCTTTGTGCATCTTGCTCTTGAAAATCTTTGCTTTGGTTGCATTCTTAGGATTTCTGAAGCCAACTCCAAATCCTCCTCCTCCACCTCTTCTTTGAATTCTGGCTCCTTTACTACTATGTACAGCTGAGAGTTCATTAAGGAAGAAAGCTTTGCCTGCTAAAGCTAAATCCTTTACAAGCCAAGTGGCCGGTGGAGCTAGCGCTTATCTCTGGTTTCTGTAGTGTTAAGCAGATGAGAATCTTTGACTCCCCCTGGATGGGACACTAATCCATCGCAGGTTAGCTCCCAGCAGCTGGGAGATAACCTAATCGTTGTGTACAGAGTAAAATTAGCCGGGGCTTTGTTTTGACAGCTGTTTTAGCCACCACTTACAATTTTTAGCCATACCCCTAAAAAATTATATGAAACCCTGCTGTCATCAATAAAAAGGAAGGCTCCTTAAGCTGAGGCACAATCCTACTCAAGATTTTGTTCTAGGAAAGGGGAGAGGAGTAGAATTGTTACGTAATTAGTAGTCGTAGGCTAGCTGAAACAACTTATGTCAAAGGGGAGAGTGTGCTAAAAAGGGTCTAGAACTTGATAACGTAATTGTTGAAGAGAGCCATACAAGAGACTGAAAACGAGTAGCACGAAAGCCAGAGGTTATTGTAATTTGCAAGGGAGTGTAAATTAGGTGATAATGGATTATTACTAGTAGTAATCAAAGATGAGGGAGAGCATTCTATCAGATATCAAGCGTGGCTCGATGGTAGTACTTATAGTACATATAGACAAACTAGTAGTGATCAAAGATTAGGGAGTGTGTTCTATCGGATATAAAGCGTGGCTCGATGGTAGAACTTATAGTATAGACATATTAGTAGTAATCAAAGATTAGGGAGTTGTTCTATTGGATATCAAGCGTGGCTCGATGGTAGTCTTCACAAAAATTCTCAATTTCTCGCACCTGCAAGACCAAATTAGGATGTGTTTTTTACGAGAGCGCGATTAGTATTAAGCATTAGCAATGGACCTAACGAGGAAACGTATTGGTATATCATTTAGTTTTGTTCTTTTTTTGTCTTTGTTCATTTCATTAAAGTTAACTTATGGATTGGTTGTCATTATTTTAAATCTTGCATTGTATTGAATGTACGAGTAAGTGTAATTAATTGTTCCCAGTGCACTGATTCCCGACCAGGATATTTCACGGAAATGATCATTTCCGGTTCCGTGCTAGTTCCGTGCTGGTAAGATGACGGAACTGGAAAATGGTTTCCGATGGCGATATGAACAGAATCAGTTGTTTAAATTTGTAAGCAATACAATAATGGGCATCGTAAAGTGTTAGGACATTAAGTACATAACCAACAAAAGACAAAAGTTCAGATAGCTCAATAGGCAATTTCCGAGTTCCCTTGTACCTCTGTTTCAAAGCGAGTCTAAGTGCGAAGCCATTCTTATGAAAATGACTTTGATTTGCATAAAAATGAAACTGAATGCAGAACTCATATTTATATGAAAGGTTTCACACTTAGACTCGTTTTGAAACAGAGGCAGAAGAGAACTCGGAAATGGCCTATTTAAATATACCGAATGACTAATTTAAGCTATCAATAAACCCCTACTTTTTCATAGTCTCCAAAGTTTAGGGAAAAAATGGTCTCATAATCAAAATTTTCAGAACCCAAAATAAGCTACATACAGAGAATAATTAAACCGAACAGAAAGAAATGAAAAGTAATATTTTAGATAATTT
The DNA here is from genome assembly GCA_025331085.2 of Zoanthus sociatus. Lineage (NCBI taxonomy): Eukaryota > Metazoa > Cnidaria > Anthozoa > Zoantharia > Zoanthidae > Zoanthus > Zoanthus sociatus. Next base: position 1,260 of record JAOBAY020073099.1, on the reverse strand, counting down.
TTGTTGGAGGATTCATACAATCATTCATACAACAAGCTTTGCAAGGATCGAATACCATAAAATGCCATTTTTACAGTAAATAGTACTATTTATTTATCTATTTATCAAATTTTCGGATGATCCTAGCCGAGACTAAGAATAGGACACGAGGTCCCTTACAATCTTAAGTCTCCCACAATGGAGACAGGTGGGAGTCGATTTTGCTGAGGGAGGAAAACCGGAGTACCCAGAGAAAAACCCTCGGAGTCAGATTGAGATTGACAAATCTCAGCCCACGTGCGGAGCCCAGGAGTTGACCCCGGGTCGTAGAGGTGGGAGACGTGAGTGATGACCTCTACGCCAACCTGACTCCCCTACTACTTTCTGACGAGGTAGTCACGCTGGTGGCTCTGTAAACTTCAACTAAAGTTTGCTGAGATCTATTTATTGCATTGTAAATAATACTATATCATTTATAAAGGATACAAAGGTTGACACTGGGTGGTACAACAAATCCAAAAGAAGGAGCTACTCTCTGCAGATCCAGTGTGTTCACATTAAAAATGTTCTTGTGTTGATGTGAGGCGTAGGCCTGAAGGTATGACCTGTAGGCTTCTCGTGCAGACTTGTGCAGGTAGTAGTTCTTCTCAATGAGTTTCTCCAGCTGAATCCAAAAACAATATAACAACTTAAACCTTGAGAAATTATCATTCCTATACCTATGCTTAAGGGGACTCTCTACCCTAAATTTTGGTGGATAGTCAAGGAGCTGAAAGAATTATTTGGGTTAGAAAAATTTGGGGGATGACCGCCAAACCGTCCCTCCAGACTACGCGAAAGTACAACTTTCGTTAAGGAACAGTTTGGCGATTTTCTATCAAATATTAACTCCAAAATTAATTTTCAAACTTCTCTTAAATTCCCCCAAACTCATATTTCTCTTTAAAAAACCTGCATTTACAAAACCTCCTCCAAATCTCATCCAAAAAATCTCAAAATATTCAAGAGGCTTTCTTTTTACTCCATCTGTGATGTGATTGTCGGATTTTTCACATTTCATATCATCAAAAATATCACTAAAAGTAGCGAAAATAATTGTTTGAGGGTAGAGAGTGGTCTTAAACGTAATCCAAGACGCTGCAGACAACATATACTGGGTTGCCTGTATTCGTGGCTGTAACAATCAAAGACCTTGTTAGCCATCTCCAGCCTTCTCAAAATGTTTCTGAGGAGCAGGTTATATTAAAGTTGGAGGCGGTTTTCTTTTTTCTTTTCTCCTTG
>JAOBAY020073088.1:0-11544 GCA_025331085.2 Zoanthus sociatus | reverse complement strand
ATTTTCTTTTTTTTGTGGAGTATCCTTTCTTTAGAAAATCTTATTTTTCCTTGTTTACTGGCTGGAATATTGTTTTTAATATTTCCAAGCTGCAGGACATTATAATAATTGAGTTAAAGTTTCCATCAGGCCTCAGGCCTAGCCTGTGTTTAGTGTTTTAGAGTTTCTAGTGTTTTGTACTTGCAAAGATTAAAATGTATTTATTTATTGATAAAGCTTTAGAATTGTCAGAATAGTATCTAAGTATTTATAAGTAGATTTTAAAATTTTGTATAAGTTTTAGATTTATTTGGTTATTTACAATACTATTTTTTATTAATTTAAAAGTAAAGGGTCAAGATTTCAATGTTCATAAAAATGGATCAACATTTTTTTTCAGCCTCAAAATTTTTAAATTTAGCTCAAATTAAATCATGCTGTAAAATTACAAAATAATGTTAATACAAAACAGCTGAAAAAACTTTAAAATTAGTGTTCATTATACTGTTTGTGCTTTTTTTTTGATCAGGCATTTGGCAATGCTAGGACCAATAGAAATGACAACTCAAGCCGTTTTGGAAAGTATATGGATGTACAATTTGATTTCAAGGTAAGAAATGTTTTATTTACAATGTCAACGTAACAGTGGAACCTATTTTAATTCTCATCAAAAGTAATTTGAAATAATGTTACTACAATACAAAATTTTATTTACCTTTTACGTGGTCCCAGAAATTATTTTTTCATAATTTTTTCTATTTAAATTTTAGAAGGAAAATATTTATTGTATTTACAAAACTGAGTTTTAATAATTTAGTTATTTTAGACAACATAAGTTTTATTTTGTTTGTTCTTGAAAAGTCCAATATATTTGAATTGGGTTTTGTAGGGTGCCCCAGTTGGAGGTCACATCATTAACTACCTTCTTGAGAAGTCAAGAGTTGTTCATCAAGCTAAGGGTTTGTTATTGTAAATTTACATTAATAAAATTAATGAGTGTCACTGTAAAATATGTACATTCAAGAAATGTTAGCTTATTGAAAATAACAATGAATCAAATTAACTTCCTTTTTCTATGCTGAGCAATTTTTAAACAGTCCGATTGCTTGTCCAGCATTCTCTCTCAGGGAAATGGCTTCCACCTTTTAGGGATAAAAATTCAAAGATTTGGTACCCCTTAGGGTACCACAGGCAAAATTTTGCATTTGCATTATTTACTGTGCCATGCCTTTTAAGGTGCCCTCGGTATCATACACAAATGTTTGATGCTGTTATTGTTACATTAGCCTCATTAAACTGATTAAAATGTTGTCTACATGTACGCCTTTGGATAATACCCCCGGGATAATACCACCGGGATAATACCCCCGGGATAATACCTCTTAGAAATGTGGCTTTGCTCAGGTTCATTTTCATCTGTCCAGATTCTTAAACGAGTAAAAAGTCACTGGAATAGAAAATGTATAAAAGTATTGGTCACTTTCAAATGAAATTTTTATGTTTTATAACACAGGTGAAAGAAATTTTCATATCTTCTACCAGCTGTTATCCGGTGGGGATGATGAGCTGCTGGATAAACTTCATCTACAGCGCGATCCTAACGCATATTTCTACACCAAACAGGTGACATTATATGTAAACTTGATGTGTTTGTCAAAATTTTCCATCAGAGTTCTGAATTTTTTTTGAGGAGAAATGGTTATTCAAAACTACTGAAAGTTCAAATACGATTTACATTTAACAGGATTAAAAATACAAATGTTTTAGCCGTTATGCTTAACTGTTGTCGTTCCAGAGTAATTTTGTGACCATTCTTTCATTTAATATGTTAAGTCTAATCTGTTTGTTTTTAAATAGTATTAATTCAAGAAGATGCCAGTAGATACAAAGCTTAGTTTATCCAGTTTAAGTCTATATCATATTACACGCGGCGATTTTTTTAGAATTTTTGCAGTAGGGCAATGCTGACTACAAGGAAAAAAAGTTGCTCCTGAGATGTCAGAGAAAGCAATTATGTTCGTTAATTGAAACGTTACTCCTTTTTCCAGCAATAAAAATTTAAAAGTTTTATATGACATAGCAGTTGTACGGTAAATATAAAGGAACTTGTGCTTTAGAAGGATGAGAAAAGTCAGAAGATTGCTCAACAAATTTGTTTCAAAATTATTTTTTGTGTTGACAGTAGCACAGGAGAATGTTTTGTGTGCATAACTTCATTGTCCAATTGCTATGCAACGACATAGAAAAATTGTCACTTGTAACAAAACTAACTACCATACAATGAGTGCCTTGTTATATATGTAGACATTCCCTTAAACAATCATATAGCAAAAATAAACAAAGACGGAACAACTTCAACGCCGGTCAATACTGAAAACTGGCAGTGTTCTCAGATTCGCCCTCGTCAATCAAGCTGACGTAAGCACGTGCTGAAGATCCCAAGCCATTTTTAATTTAGTCACGCACTGATCACGTTTTGTTGTATTTGATGCGCGGATTTTCATCAGCCGGGGCACATGACCAAGAAACAGCCAATTATATTGCTTATTGAGTGAAAATCTAAATATAATAATTGTAACAAGAGCTATTGTTTTAATTCTTTGCCTTTCGCCAGAGCTGTTGAAATAACCTTCTAATATCTGTAAATTCTAAATTTGTACGACCATACAAAATATTATAATGACATTTGTTTATTGACGTACGAAAATTATTGGTTTGTAATTTAAATCATGTATAAACTTGAACATCATATTATCATATTTACAAGTTACAAAGTAGTTGACAATATGCGCTGCACAGGTATTGTTGCTGTCATGGGTTCGAATCGTGTTGAAGCCTATTCTTTTTCAGGTTCTCCTTTGCAATTATTGCTTATAAAAACGTATTTAACCGTAGAAATCGTTTATAAAAAATGTACCTAAGACTTCGGTAAAAAAAGTTTTTTAACTCATTCTTCAATTAAAGTAATGGGTATTGACAAATTATATAGTTGTAAACAAGATAGTGGGAGCATATGGATCGAGCTCCTCTCAAACAACTAAAAACTTAGTGCTTCAACAGTAACTTAATTAAAGAGAACAAAGAAATGTAGGCCTACTTGAGTGGCGTTTTTGTGTGACATTTTAGAGCAACTTTTTTAACCAATCAGTTATTCTTCAGAATTCATATTAACAATCTAACTTCGTAGATGAAACTGTATTCCATATTGAGAATTGGCTTCCTATAAATTATGTTTTTACATTTATGTAAAATGTAGATCCAACCTTTTAGAGCTCAAAATTTCAAAGCCAACTACTAAAAATTTGCAAATTCAGAAATGGTTTGTTGAATCCATATATGTAACTAGCACATCTTCTGAAGGAGTTAACTGGAGAGAAAATTGCATTATTAATTATGTTATAAATTGTAGTTGCATTCTTCCTGCAGTGCTGCACGGAAAGATGCGTTGCAATTGGTCAGCCAAAGTCAAGACTCGATTAATGAAGTATCTCATTTTGATTTTTTTTTAAAATAAGCTCCAAGAAACGGGATACTTTATAGAAAAGGCCGGAAATTTCAAGTCCGGGAGAAGTCTGGGAGAAAAAGCCGGCAAGCCCTGGAGAGTTGCAAAGCCCTGAAAGTATTTTTCTGCAATCGTATTTATGAACACTTTTTGAATTTGCAATTGACGATGCTTCAATCATGCAAGCTAAAAAAGTAGGAATTTTTCCCGCCAGTACTTCAATAGTAGCATAAGATTTGATTTTCTTTTCACTTTTTCCAATGACTCTCAAATCGATCTACTTTATTTCTTTTTAAGTTAACCAAGAGTCGACTTCTTGTGTTTAGGGAGGGTGCAACCGTGTTACAACGCTAAATGACTCAACGGATTACAAAGCTGTTAGAAAAGCTCTGAACATCATCGAGTTTTCTTCTGAGGAGCAGGAAGCGCTCTTTGCTATTGTCGGATCTGTTTTACAACTTGGCAATGTTGGCTTTAAGCGTGAACGTGAAGATATTTGTTTGGAGAATGCGAGACCAGTTAATTTTGTATCCAAGGTAAATACAACTTTTTGATATCGGTTCAAATGCAATGTAGATTGATAGGACCCTATGCGTCCTCTGATTGGTTAAAAACCCATATTTTATATGACATTATAAAATAATTTGGACACTACGTGCGTTTTGATTGATCTACAATTGTGTTTTCATAGCGCTTTATAAAATAATTTGGATAGTATGTGCGTTTTGATTGGCCTACAAGTGTGTTTTCATAGTGCTTTATAAAATAATTTGGATAACTACGTGCATTCTGATTGGCCTACAAGTGTGTTTTCATAGTGCTTTATAAAATAATTTGGATAACTACGTGCATTCTGATTTGTCTGCAAGTGTGTTTTCATAGAGCTTTATAAAATAATTTATATAGTATATGTTCGTTTTGATTGGTCTACAAGTGTGTTTTCATAGTGCTATAAAGCACGCAAATGACATGAGCAATATGATTGACTGTCTTCAAGTTGTGAAAAGCTAGAGTTTCATGAAGGATATAGTCTTTCTCTTTGTTAAGACAGAAAATAATAATTTTATAAAACAAGTATAACATGTTCTCCGTGCCTTCATAGCCTGGTAAAAAAACTCCCGCATTCAAATCCTTAGCTCCGACCACTAAGCTACGCCGCCTTCAAGTTCTTGTAGGTAGCTGGATTTACCCCTTAAATCTATTAATATTAGTGTGCCTGAAATGTTAGCAGCCATGGATAGCAGTTTTGGAATTTATGTGCTTCATCACTGCATAGCTAGCAAACAGGCTCAGGTTCCCACTCGAGGTAATAAAAGAGTAATAGCTTATTCCTTGTGCCGGAGTGTTGCAGGAAAGTCAAATTCACAACTATAAAAAAGAACTGCAAGTAAGAACTTGAAGCCACTACAGGGGGGGCTATGGTCTTATAGATAGCGGACATTATCCCTTAAATCTATCATATATAAGTAATAGTGAATCTGAATGTTAGTAGCCGTGGTCTAAGGCCAACTAGTATAAACCTACTAATGAGTAACGGTCTAACATGCATCCTGCATTCTGATTGGCTACTCTACTAGAGGTCTATTTGTGATAGCCTACTCAGGGCTCGACACTAACGGTAGCCAACTAGCCACAGACTAGTAGAATTTCTTTTTTGGCTAGTTGATTTTCTATTTCCACTAGCCAATTCGGCCAATACACAAAATACAAGTTTCTGTGTTTATCAAGGAAGGTATCTCAGAATCTCAACAAATGGCTAGTAAAAGAAAATGTTTGGCTAGTAGCATCAAAGTTGACACTAGCCATTACACTAGCAAGTTAAAAAGTTAGTGTCGAGCCCTGCAGATCCAGACAACCCGTTTCTAATAAACATAGACTGATGACAGAGAGTTGAAACTGGTTGTGCTTTTAACCAACAGCATGTGGTCCTGTGAATGGGGGGCTCCCAAAAAAACTACATGTGGATTAACATTTGCTGTTCTGTTATTCAACATAATTTCGCTGAGAAATGAAAGCAGATAGGTTGCCCTTACATTTTTGAAATGGTAACATATTTATTTTAACTAAAAAAACAACATAAAAAAACTTTTATTAAATTATTTTGTGTGAATACTGAAAACGGTCTTGAAGACGCCATTATGTTTATAAACAAATGTCAATGTGTCCACAAACAAAAAATAACAGGAATTAGTTTTAAAACACAACGAAAACCATTAAAGTTCTGATAAAAATTACACAAAGAAAGATTTATAATAATTAGATTACGACTTAATTTGATAGTAATTATCGAAATATTAAAAAGAGTAACAAACCCTAGAAGTTATTAAGTTTCTACAGTAACACCTGGTAAGATTCACTAATCCCGCTGACCAAAATTTTCTTTACCTTCCATATTCAAGTTTCAAGCACTCAAACAGTCTCGATAAGTTTTCATCGAGAGACAAACTTTTTCCTGTAACGCTATTTGAAGAAGTTGCTTGGATAATTTGCGATTGTCTCATGTTGTTCAAAGACTCTGCAACTGTAAAATAATATCCACTCACTAAGTGCTCATCTCTCAAGTTCTTTGATGCCATGGCTTTTCACTTGGCGAGCTTCGGCGCAAACTTTTGCTAAGAATAGTACGAAGTTCTTTCCATACGCTTGCGATCTCACGGTACTCATCTAAATTACTTGTCTGTGGCACCCTTTTCTTCCAAATCAGCCATTTTGGTTTCTCGGGTTCCAAATATGGAGTTATCACATGACCTTCAGCTTCACGCATTTTGCAAGTACACTCTTACCGAATAGTGCTTTTTCGTTTCAGCACTATTCGATAAGCCGATAAGTGCTTTTTTGTTTCAGTCTCAGTATTTTTGACTTTTTGACAAATATCAGCCTCATATATTCTTAATATATTCTCAGCATGACTACAGCCTGGCAACATATTATCAGCCTTAATTAGTTAAGTACTCTTATAGATGATGGCAATTATGGGCAATTGCTAACTATTAACCAACGAGTGGACAAATATTCTCATTTTAAACGTCAATGGAAGCGAGATGACAAATCCATAAAACAGAAGAAACGAATAAAAAGCTGAACCTGGCATATTCTTAGGATATTCTTAATTTCTGAAAAAAAAAACAAGCGTGTATACGGCTAGGGTGACATGAGCAAGCACACACCGTAATTTCGGTTTGTTTTTACTTCAAAGACTTCAACTGCACAGTGACAATCGTCTTGTTGAGCTTAAAATACAATGTTTCCTAAATTCGTAAGAGTATTAATTTTCAAACATAGAAATAGAACATTTTCTGAACCTTCTCTTCAACAAATGGTTGTAGCTTTTGTTGCATTTATTCGTTTGAGTAAAGCGTCGGAAAAAATTAAAAATGCAAGTAAATAAAGGTGGATTGTAGCTTCAGCAATAATTTTTACACTCAGTTTTAACCCTTTACATGCTAGATTTTTTAAAGTCAAAAATTTTAATTTTCTTTAAAAATAAAAACTTCAGAACTTGTCAAAACCATAGACATTTCTAGCTTATATTTACAAAAACAAAGAAAATGAATGGTCATTTAATAAGGTTGCATCAACAGGTTCAAAAGTTAAGACAATTTTACTTTATATGAAATGGTTTTTAGCAGGACAAGGGTTAAGATCGACAAATTTCAGCCCACATCCGGAGCCTGGGAATCAATTCCGGGTCACAGAAGTGGAAGTCGCGTCTGGTGAACACTATGCCAACCTCACTTCCACGTGTAAAATTGGGAGCCAATCAGAGCTTGCAAAACTGAAATTGAGTGCTGTGGTAAAAATTAATAAATATCAGTTACTAAAAAGAGGTGTAACTTTCAAAGACATCTAGCGTTAGTGAACGTAACAATCTCAAATCAAAGAGCTGTTTGTGAGCCATCTCGTCCGTGGATTAGGTTATTTACCTGTATTTCATTTTAAATGCAGTGCTGTGGTTCTATTTTTTCATTCAAGTTTAAACTTTATTGCAACTTTAAAATGTTCTTTTTTTCGAAGGGTTTTATCCCAGGAATACACAAATTTTTTTCTATTAAACTCAGGAATTGCATCTGATTTTGCTTCTACCAAGTCAAAAGATTAATCCCCCATCATTTAAAAAACAGACAAGATCATATTTCGCAGACACAATGCTGACTCGGTTCTGTTGCAGCATCATGCCAGTTTTCAAATGTTTGGTACAATTTCAAAACTGCTGGCCTGAGAAACAAAGGTTTGAACGTTTACTTACTTCGGTCTTGTTTGAGTTTGCTGAAGTAAGTCTGAGGTAGCAATTATATAGTTGGAAAATACTCTGAAATTTTAATTCGATTACATCATACCCAGTCTTTGCATTTGATCACTAAGCACAAAGCACAATTTCTTGGAGAAATCCGCCATTTGTGATTGCTGCATATTTAAAGGTGCTCGCCCCAGTTGTAAAAGCCGTGCAAACAGTAAAACGGAGAGTGACATTTTAGCCCCTCACAATATTTCATTCTGCACTTCGTGCACAGATTAGATGGAAAAACATTCTACTAGTGCTGCTGTGTTCAACCTTCTTAATAAAATCAAGGTCAGTAGCGGGCATCTTTTGTGCACATTCTAGCAAAAAAAAGTCATGTACTCGGAAGACAGATTTCTGCCTTGTGTCCTGCCTTGGTGAATGAAAACTTTAAGAACAAACGGAGAAAATCGAAGCACATTATGGTCATACCTTTATACAAACACCAAATCGCAACACCTGGCTATGCCTTTGCCGTACTTCTGCTTTGTAAAGTGACAACAACTCAAGTTTATCTTTCAAAGAAGCTGGAAAGTCGCTGTCTTGACAAGTAACCCCTCGTTTGAGTTTCTCTTGTATGAGGCCTGGCGTGATTGCTAACCCTTGTAGTCGCACTGCCTCCCGTGAAGGTGAGTCACAGTGGCTTGGAAATGACACCAGCAGTTTCCAGAACATTGTCGAATCTCCATCTCCTTTGTGCACTTTTTTTCTCGTTCTTAAGGACTCTGCCAGCACCAATGGCACATCGACAGGTCGAAATACCTCATTCCTAAAAGATATAGATGAAACTTAACAAATTTTGCTTTATTATCACAAGTTCAAAAACGCAACAGTTTTGAATTTTAATGCCATTTTTTAAGGTTTCCTTGCTAAAACGAATTTGATAAATGTTGTTCCTAAAACGTAAGAGAAGTTTTCATTCATTTATTGATTTTAGTCCATCAACCCCTACTGCCGCCATAGGAGCTAATCGGAAATGCCTCATCATCACATCAACAATTATTTTGTCCTTTTTAACGCACTTGTTTTTTGCGACGTCTTGGAGAAGCATTACTTTACGTATGGCTCATTAATAGTTCAGCAAACAGTATTTTCAAGCATTTTTTTAAAGATTCACTTTTTACGGTATTTGTAATGGACATATTTTAATGTTATGTATTTGTATTTTTTATGGTAATGCCCGCTATCTATGTGACCCAAGTGACCATTTTATTGGCCTCACGTTTACGATTGGTACACACGTACAATATCTCTACTTGCCGTTAAACGTATACAAATCAAGTCAACTAAAAACAGTAACATTAGTAGACATTTGCCACTGAGGAATTTTTGGGTTTCATGTATATGATTTCATATACCTTTCCATGATTGGCTAACACAAGTCGGTGGGAAAACAAAACACTAACAACAGCTACAGCTTCGAATTTGTTCTCAAAAGTGTTTGTAATTACTCTATTCAGTTTTAAAAAAATTATTTGCTATTGTTTGAAGCTTAGAAGTTTCTTTTTGTACAAATCGATACAGCAAAGGATAAAAAATACAGCTTCCAATAAAAAATAAAAATAAGAAATTATTGTAAATTTGCCTTGCATGTATCGGACGCGATTAAAATACCACTGAATGCGAACACAAGAACTGGTAGGGAACATTTTGGAGCAAAGGCAATTAAAAAGGAAGTTATTATTGATGTACCGTCTAATTTTGCTTGGAATAGAAGGCGAAGTAGAGAACCACCCGAAAATCTTAAACCAATGCAGATAAACGACAGGTCGAAAGCATCTGAATTACAATTCCGCGTGAGGGGTGTTTAACAGAGCCACTTCCAACATTTTTAAAATGGTTTTACACAATTCTCCTCACTTGCAAGGCAACAATTAATGTTTTTTTCTCTCTTTGAGTTCGCCATTTTGGAGTCTAAAAGTAAACACTAAGTTTTACCAAAAACTGTTCATCTCTGGAAATGCTCGTGAAAATCTGCGAGCAGATTGTGCAACCTTGCAACAAAAGCTGTCAAGTGAGCTAAAACGAAAACACATCAAGGAGAATGATGATACCACTGATGAAAACCCTCGATCGTCAGCGAATGGTTGAAAGAACAACAACTGAATGGTAAAAAATGAAGAAAAGCTGTTTAAACCTTAAATTTTATTTAAGAAATAAAACATGTTTCTCCGTGCCTTCATAGCCTGGTGAAACCGAGGCGAACATTTGGGAGAATTCGAGAGCAGATCAGGGAAAACCCGAGACGCAGTCGAAAAATAACTAGCGGTAAACTAGTTTGAGCTGCGTCGGTGTTTCTAAAGAAACAATTTAGTAATAAAAATTTAAATTCTACACTGTAAAAGAGAGAATACTTACTGACGTTTTGGACGTTAGTCCTCCGACGAAGGATTAATGTCCGAAACGTCAGTAAGTATTCTCTCTTTTACCGAGATGCAGTCGACGGATTTCACCTCCTAGGGAATTCTCACAAACTTTGCCAAGGTTTTCACCAAGCTATGAAGGCACGGAGCACATGTTTTATTTCTTTTATAACATTATTATTTTCCGTCAGTAACAAAGGGAAAGACGATATAAGAAGCGCGTATGTATACTTTGATTTCTTTCATGAAACTGTAAATTCTCACAACTTGAAGACAGAGCCAATCATATCGCCTCACGTCATTTTCGTGCTTCATGGCGCTACGAAAACACACTTGCTGACCAATCAAAGTGCACGTACTATCCAAATTATTTTATAAAGTGCTACGAAAACACACTTGCTGACCAATCAAAGTGCACGTACTATCCAAATTATTTTATAAAGTGATACGAAAACACACTTGCTGACCAATCAAAGTGCACGTACTATCCAAATTATTTTATAAAGTGCTATGAAAACACACTTGTAGACCAATCAAAGTGCACGTACTATCCAAATTATTTTAGGATGTGGTATTTGAAATGATATGTACTTTTTGATCAGGGCTTTGATTTTGTCACTAAAGATCAATTGTCACTCCCTTCTAATTTAGACTTTGCCTAAGAAAAGCTTAACAAACTAATCAATGCCAATGTAATTATCTTTAAATAAACAGAAAGTTTGTCAGTTCAGTGTTGGTTCAACAATTCAATTCTTAAAAGATGAATAAACGCGACTTTCGTATAAAAGAAAAACGAGCATAATTCAAGGTCTCAAAGTACATGAGGTGTGACTGTTAGTGGGTTGCGAATCCCTTTCCAAAAATTTACTATCATTCTGCTATGTCTTTGAAACGACACAAAGGTGATTCTGTTTGGCCGCAAACAGAAACAAAAATGTTTAATAGTTTGCAGTCCTTTAAACAAGGTTCCTACAGGTTCCTGAGAATTTTTTTAAGACTTTTACCACTAACCTTTCAAAATTTATGACCTCTGCATCTTCAACTGTCTCTTACATGATCTAGTGAAAGATTAGATTATCCGCAGCAAAACAGGATTGCGGGCTTTGAAGTAATTGATTGTATCGCTTTTTGGTGCTTCTTCGAGGTATTCTGTGTGCACGATAAGCATGATACCCAGAAAAAGCTTCATATTATAACAATTTCAACTTGAAATCAGACATAAGGTATTTTAAACAAAAAAAATTTCAATTTTAGACCTTTTCATGGCTTTATACTTTAAAAAACCAAATATAAGACTTTTTAAGGACCCTATTTAAGGAGGCTTCATATTGTATCACAGAATAAGGAAGTTTCCCTGCTTTTTTGCCTTTTGTGCGCACAAAACAGCAGACAAAATTCACAAAGCAGCTATAATTTGATAT
>JAOBAY020073077.1:0-11546 GCA_025331085.2 Zoanthus sociatus | reverse complement strand
CTGATTGGACGTATCGTTTTTCTCACACGTGAAATGATGATACGCAGATTGTGGTTGGCTAAAAGCAATGAACGAACAAAAATTTACTGTATGGAAATTTGGTAAGTAAATCTCGATATCCATTATAATAAAAAATTCTATGCAGACCAGTGTTTGCAAATTGTATTAATTTAGAAAACTTCACAATTATTTTTTGTTTTTAAATAAATATTTTTAAAATAGGTTTTCCTCCAAAACACAAGTTATCTGAGCTTATTAATCCAGTTTCATACAAAACTAGTTTTAATATACATTACGGACGTGGTTGGCGCAATTGGTAAGATCTCTGCTTTCCAACCGCAAGGTCCCCAGTTAGATCCCAGCAGTTTGCCGAGATTCGAATATTTGTGTGACCTTCTTTTCCGCCTAAGCCAACTCAGCTTTCCACTCTTCCGGGGTAGGTAAATGAGTACCAGCGTTTGCTGGGAGCTAACCTGTGATGGATTAGTGTCCCGTCCAGGGAGAGTCAAAGACTCTCATTCGCTTAACACTACAGAAACCAGTGATAAGCACTGGTTCCATGAGCCACTAGGCTCATAAAGTATTTAGCTTCATCAATAATGATTGTACTGGCTGTCAAAACAGACAAAGAAAAGGTACAAAAAGATGTGTCAAATACTGACTGCATATGTACATGTATATTATCGAAAAATAGTTGATTTCATGTATCTATTTTATATTTGTTCAATGCTTAGGCATGGAAAGAAGGCTTATAGCTTTTGTGGGTACAACCCAGCAGAGGAAAAAGTTCTGTATGCAGATGATAAAGGTAAGCTTTCTAGGTATGTACAAAGTTGCTTTATACAGGTACAGTTCTGTACTTAGTGCAGGGTTTCACACAAGAAAATTGAAGAAGAATCTCGAATATTGAGATTGCCAGCAAATAATCAAATAAACACAGGGGCTGGGAGAGACTGAAAGGCGCATGATCAGTGGCCATGTTATGTAATCCAGGTTTTATTTCATTGCAAACTCAGAGCATAATTAACATAATGTATGTTTTAACAACCGCAATTTCAAACAAGCGGGAAAAAACCGAATAGTTGTAAATTGCAAAATTATTATAGTTTAAAAGTTTCCTGATGTCTTTTCCATCTTTTCTGACTTCGAGAAGACTGTCTGAAGGTGGAAAATTAACATCTGGCCACTTGCCCCATGGGCTAGTAAATATAGCGTCAACAATCAGAAATCTTGAAAAGGTTGCCAAACGTATGGATATGAATTATTCATAATTTTTTCGTTTCAAAGCTTGTTCATTTCAGTACTTTTTCAGATAAAATCTTTTAGATAAATCTGAAACTACACATTTTAATCACCAAGTAATTTCACGTACAACTCTCTGATAATGTAAACAGTTTTGTAGAAAATCATTAGGAAAGCTGCTCTTCTACTGTAGCCTTCATTAAAAAGAGTGTAAACTTGCTAATATGCTGTTGTTTACTTAAAAACCTTATAACACATTTGAGCTAGTGAAATTTCAGCAAGTAATCTCTAGCTGCTGCTTCCTCAACAATTCCAACTTTGCTTTATTTTATTAGTTATAGCTGTCTGTTGTTGATGGTGCCATAACTAAGGTTCAAGTCTTGTTTTAAAAGACTTGGAAAGCGCTTGTGTGATAATAATACAATTTAAAACAAGTTTCAGTGTTCCTCTTGTTGTGTATAACATCAACGTTTATTAATTAGCAGCAACGAAACATCCAGAATTGTTAATTATTATTAGTAATTGTTAATAGTTAATTGTTTTTAATTTATATTTCTAATTTTTCAACTGTTTTATGTTTAACCTACAATACCTATCAAATATTTTGATGTAAAACCTGTTGCCAATGGTTTTCTTCTATTTTAGTAATTCATCTTGATCAGCACTCTGATCACAAAAGAAGAAAGCGATCTATTTCTACAAGAGTTATTTGCAAGCTAGCATTGAGGGCAGATTTCAGTTTTTTTAAAGGAATGGGATCAAATGAAGAACAAGCCATAAATTACATTGTGAGTGGAAGTTTAGGAGTTTTTGGTTTTTCATTTAAACAGTGTACAAAATGATGCAAACTTAAGATGGTTTATACATTCTTAGCTCTTTGCCAGTTATTTCCAAGTCTTTATTATTCAAGCTTCAAAATTTAATTTTAGAAAGGTTTCGTTATGAATTTGTTTATTTTGTAGGTAATTTCAATTGAGTTCATTGATTGCTGTATGGTAAATCATTCAGTTGAATCCATCTAGATGACATATTTTAGGTAAATGTTACACAATACAGTATTTTTGTACATTTTTTCCCCTTTTTTGCGGCACTGAATTATATATATATATACAAATTGTGTTTTTGGGTGGACTGAAAACGTTCGACAGTTAATTAATCTATAGCCTTTTGAATCTCAGGTTTGCTGTTTGTATTTACTAATGAGCAATGCTTGATTTATATAGGTAAAAAAATGGTTGAATCTCTGTCTACAACCACTTTTATATTGTTTTACTACTGTAGGTTGGTGTTATTGATAGAGTTGACCGGATATACAAGAATACCGAGTGGTCAGGTGTGAACAAGGGATTTGGGTTTGAAATTGAAGAGGTATGGGTCAGTTAATTAAATAATAATTATTATTGAGATGTAACTGCTGGAAGCTTTCAAGGACCAACTCTGATCCAGTTAATGAACAACTGGGCTGACCTGATATCAGTCAGACACAGTTCTCTTAGTCAGTTTCTTCTTAGTACACCATAATGTGAAAAATTATTTCTCATGATCCAAACAATTATAAATTAATCTTACAATGTGGAACATTCTATTTGTATATGCCAGCTCTTCCTTTAACTTAAAATGTATTTCTAAAGAAAAACAAAATTTAATTAAAACTAAATTAGATAGGTCGCTGTGGACTTGATTACTTTTTGCTTTTAAAATGGTTTCGAAATCTCATAATGTTTATGTGTTCAACTTTATTCTGAAATTTTTATGTCTACAGGCAAGTTTTACTCTGGCAGGATTTATGTATCATCAGCCTATTGTCTGTTTATGTGTGAATATAATTTAGACTGGTGATCAATGTGTTTTCAGACATTGCCTCATGTAACACTAAACATCAGCTGGAGAAAGACTTTCTTTGTCACTGTTACAATTCTGATTCTGGTTTCTATAATTTTATTTTAGACAAACTGAACATTATTTTACTAAACATGTGCTGTATGTCAGAGAAACTGAATGCAACAAAATTAGAAATAGAATGACTAGAATAATTAAAATGGCAAGAGACAGGCTTAGAAAGATCGTTCTTGCATGTGTCATAAAGGTGATCTCTGATGCGATCACCTCTTAGTTTCTCCGATATATAACTTGTTGCAATTGGGGCATTAAATGCAATAACTAATACTAGATTTTGTGCAATCGAAATGATCTGAAATATTTAGAGTAGACTTGGGGCCCGCAGCAGTGTTGCGTGAAGCTACAAAAGACAAGTTAGACATCATTTGGGAGAACAACGAAAACTGCCAGATTCTTTATTAGAAGGCATTGTTCCTTTAACCAAAAAAGTGCAAAGATTGCGATCTTTCTTAAAAGAAAAAACGGGCGTTAATTAAAAATGTTAGAAGTGCTTGAATCTGAATTAAGTAAATTATAATTGCGATTAAGACGACAATTATTTTTTTAACAAATGTATTGAGATGCGCTCTTCTTTCATTAAATGGCAGTACCCGGTAGCTACTGTTTACCGTGCTATGCACAAGGCCTTTCTATTGATCGTATCACTGCACTCACCCCAAGACATGTGTTGACCACCAAAGAAGACCGTATCCCATTTACCATAACGTTTCACCCTGCCATTAACTCCATTAACCCACTGACGTAAAAACTGTGGAAAAGGAATAGAATTGAGGGTGTGCTTGGGATGAGAGGATGAATACAATAACTATTAGTGAGAATTAGTGGGTTTGTAATAAACGCTGGTTGTAACATAATAGTCAGTGATTCTGACCGAGATGTCAAAAAATAACGAAGTTTCTCTGATTTTCTAAACAAAATCAAGTGATGGGTGAAAAGAATAAACGTACGAAATAAGTGATTCAAGGTCAGGTTTCCTGCAAGATTTAGCACCAAAACAATCATCAATGTAGCTTCCAAAGAACTCTGGTTTAGGGCCGGAATATTGTTTGAAAATTTCTTCAGTGAAATCAACAAATGAATTAGTGTAACTGGGTCCCATCTTGGTCCCCAGCGCTACACCATTAATCTGCTTAGAATTGCGACCTTCAAACAAAAACAATTAATTACAGCAAGTTCTGCTAGGCGCAATAAAGTGGTAGTGGCAGGCTCTATAACAGTACGGCGATAAACAAAATTGTTTGAGAGCACGAAGACCTTCGTTGTTAGGAATGACAGTATAAAGCAACTTAACGTCCATAGTAAATAAAAACTCGTTTTCGGACTGAAAATGGATTTCGTTTTAAATTCTTAAGGCATGATTGGCGTCTTTAATGTAAGTGGAAAGAGTTTTAACAATAGGTAGCATGACGGAATCAAGATAACTGGAGATGAGGTCAATAGGACAACTGCAAGCAGATACAATATGGCATCCTGGATTGTTGGCTTTGTGAATCTTTGGCAAGAAATAAATATGAGAGGTTCTGAGAGTGGTGTGGATCAGGTTTTTGGAAGTTTGAGGGAGGCTTCCGTCAGAAATGAAAGTATTGATGGTGTCTTTTACTATTACTGCGTGTGGTGAGGTCTTTATCTACCTCAAGATAGAAGTTAGAATCAGATAATTGGCGATAGGCCTTCTCTTAGTAAAGATCTGTGCACAAGATTAATAAGTTAAAATAAACTCATCCTTAGTCATCTGTTGTCCCGTTAGTCTTGTGTTAAATAAACAGGCTTACTCATTTTACTCTGAAACTGTCCCGATTTACCTTAAACTTGAATACAAATTCAGCAATCTCTTCGCCATTTTTGGTTTGTTGTGTTCAGCGCCCTTTCAGTTTCTATTTTAATGAATGACATAATACCAAAATAAGATTCGAAATTGAGAGGGAGCTGGAGCCAAGTCTAACAGTCAAACCAAACCTAAAACGGCAGCAGAGAGAGATCGCTGGATTTTTACTCAATTTTAGGTGACATTTGTGGCAATTTTGGGGTAAAATGGAGTTATGGCAGTTTATTTAAAACAAGACAATGAACAACAGATGACGAAATAATGACATTATTTCATAAACTCTAATATCGCGTTTCTATCGCCCATGTTGATACTCTAGGTGTTAATAATAAAAATCAACTGTCATGTAGCCAAACCAGTTTCTGCCCATCGATAAAATATCTAATCTCTTGCTTGCTTTCCTTCTCGCTCAGTTGCTTGCTTTGTTTTGTTTTTTTTTCGCCTGCCTAATCTGATCTCTGCTTTGTTTGTGTGTATACTTTTTGTATATTCCTGCTGTCGACCTTCCACATTTTATGATATTTATCATAGTGATAATTATTGCTGCCTAGTTATTAGCCCTTATGGTTATTGTCGGTAACCATTACCCAATTTCCTGTTTTTTCAAAATAATCTATTTAAAACCATCAAAATATTATAAAATTTTTACACTTTGAGCTAGTATTGCAATTCTTATACAAAGGAATTTAAACGATAACAGAATTCACTTTTTACAAGGAAAATTAAAATACAGTAAAAAATTACAGTAATTTTTGATAATCTGATGTTAAGGAAGTTTAAATAGAAGCCATTGTCTAACTATTTCTCAATATTTGCAGAGAGAAAAACAAAAGTGTAATTTTATTTTTATGTCGCGCGAGGTGAATATAGCCGGTATAATACATAAGCCTCCACCAATAAGAGCATTGGAAGTTTTTACTCTATAATCACCTCGTGTGAGGTGTATATAGCTGGCATAATACATGATCCTCCACCAATGAGAGCATTGGAAACTCTATAATCACCTCGTGTGAGGCGTATATAGCCGGCATAATACACGATCCTCCACCAATTAGAGCACTGGAAACTCTATAATCACTTCGTGTGAGGCGTATATAGCCGGCATAATACACGATCCTCCACCAATGAGAGCACTGGAAACTCTATAATCATCCGAGTAATTTTACTAACATCATTTGTTCATTGTTTTTTTCCATTACTGAAACTGTATATATAAATGTAAAGATATTGTTTCTTTTCGTGATAGATAATATGATGTATCAATGTTATTACAGATAAAGGTGGAAACTAAGTCCAGAGGGAAGTGCAGTGATAATTACAACTGTGAGCCAGTTAGTGGAAATGCTTGGGATATAAAAGCACTGTTGGAGGTTAGTTGAGACAGTGTCCGAGGTGCACTATACTGGGACTTAATAAACTTGTAAGAATTTATTTTCTGGAGTCTTATACATTACACGGCATGTATTCTTGGCTACTGTGTCGACAGACGGTAGCCACTTTGTCGCCGTCCTGGTGAGTTAGTATGTAACACTACAACAGGAAGCCTAGGCAAGTCACCAAATATCACAGGAAGCCCGCAAATTTCAAAACGTTCAGAATCATTTAACTGACAGACGATAATATACCCTACTTGATCTCCAATTGTTTTTTTTTTATTAAGGGGACTCTGTACCCTAAGACCATGTTTTTCCTACTTTTAATGATTTTTTTGATGATATCTCCGTCATTATTTTGAATTTTGAAAAATCCGATAATGATCACAGATTGAATAAAAAGGAAGCCTCTGGAATATTTTGAGTTTTTTGGATGAGATTTCAGGGAGGAGAGGTTTTGTAAATGTAGTTTTTTAAGAGAAGTTTGAGTTTGCGGGAATTTTAGTGAAGTTTAAAAATTAATTTTGGAGTTAGTATTTGATAGAAAACTGTCAAACCGTCCCCTAACCAAGTTGCACTCTCACATGGTCTGGAGGGACGGTTTGGTGGTTATCCCCAAAATTCTTCCAACTCAAATATTTCTTTCAACACCTTCACTATCCACCAAAATTTAGGGTAGAAAGTAACCTTAATTCCACACATTTGTGTCTTTCAAGCGTGCAATATAAACTACTATTATACCAGTTCAAGGCGTTTTTCAAATAAAATTAACAGTAAGAGATTGTCTTTTTTTGAGATGAAATAATTTTTTTCACTGCTGCATCCATAGACGGTCCCGATTGCTGCGAGTATAAGAAAACGTTTTAACTAGATTCAATAGTTTTAGCTTTACTTGCTGTAGCCACAAGTGCTTAAAAAGCGCCTTTTCTTCTTTATTGACTACCGTATTTCTACTTTAAAACTTAGAAGGGCTTGCTTTTGTGAATGTTTTGCTGTACTGGTTCAATCATATTTCAAAAATGATTTAACTTTAAAATACACAGTACAATAATATTTGAAAGCAACAGCAAACTTTCGACTCCTTCGTGGAGCCTTGTTCACGCTAAGTAAGAATTCTTAAGATGTTAGCTTTACAAACATGTGATCGCAGTAAATTGTCCCAGATGTGGGGGAGCAAGTATCTGCCTGTGTCCTTATTCAAATCAGGCCTGTAGACACGGATGTAAATTGCTTCTTTGATTCTTCATTCCAATCATCGATCTTCGTTGTCCAAAACTTCGACTTAGGCTTGGTGCCCTGGACAGTTCCTGTGAATATGTCGTGAAACTTCCGAAGAAGCGCTGCTAGGTCGTAGGTGTTCAGCGAACCTGGTTTTCAATGTTTGTTCCGTTTCTCCGACATATGAACTGTCACAGTCTACCCCTGGCAGCCCCTGTCTCATGCTTACCCGCTGTTGACTTATATAATCCTAGGGAGGGTTAGGTACGTTAACTTATCCAGTGTTGACTAAAAACCCTACGGAGGGATGGGTGAGTCTTGCAAAAGGGCCGTATGTTAACTTGCCGACTGTTGACTAGTAATCCTAGTGAAGGGTAGGTGAGTAGTGAGTTGCTTCACGGAAATGAAGGAGACCCAGGTTGTCTTCGAGTTTTCAAGATTTTATGTTAACTTATCCACTAATAACCCTAAGGAGGGGTGGGTGAGTCTTGCAAAAGGGCCGTATGTTAACTTGCCGACTGTTAACTAGTGATCCTAGTGAGGGGTAGGTGAATAGTGAGTTGCTTCACGAAAATAAAGGAGAAGTTGTTTTTGAATTTTCGATATTTCATGTTAACTTATCCACTAATAACCCTAGGGAAGGGTGTTGAGTACTGTAGAAAGACCAATGCAGTATTCAATCTATATTTTTAGGCCCATTAACGTTGTATCCTCCCTGAGTTCATCATATCTAAGACAAAAGTCTCTTCGTGAACCCTACAGAGTTCCAAAATTTTCAGAGTTTGAATCTTGCAAGTATTTATGACGTTGTAAATGTTCCACATCGAATATATCTGTAGGAACCTCTTCAACTCTACTACGTTTTATTCATTTATTAAAATATCATTACTTAAAACCAAACGAAATAAATCTTCCTCATCTGTTAACAGATACTATAAGAACAACATAAGGGCATAAGTCCAACTTATTATTACTTCCAGGTTCTGACAAAATGTTACAACAACTTTGACTGTCTTATCAAAGAAATGTTATTTGTTAGACATCATAAACCTGAACTTAATGTGCAAAGTGATTCTGTTACTGCTAAAGTTTTTATTTAAGCCGGTTTTCAATTATGTTTTATTTATTTGTATGCTAATTTGCATCACTTTACGAACGTATACTTTTTTTTGCATTAAGTTATTTGAATCATCTCTATTGTTTACTTATATATAACACCATTTGAATTGTAAATAGTCTATTTTGAAAATGGCATTGAGATGATGCCGAAACGTTAATTAAATCTTACAGTGTTATAAAACCTTATGTTTATTTATTTATTTTTCCTGCAAGGCTTTTAGTTATCCAGATTGGTCGCGCGTGTGTTTGGCTCATTTGTTTACCTTTCAAGACTTTAGCAATGGAGTTATTGGCCTGGCGTATGTTGGAAATCCTAAGAGGAACGCTATAGGAGGTATCTGTACACAAAGTAAGTTGGTCATGATAAAAAATAAGTTCACCTGTTTGAGGTGATTTTTTTGGTGATTTATGTGTGACTGTATCGGAGTCCAGTTGATCAATACCAAATACCACTACCCAGGGGTAAATTTGTAAGCCATGTTCTTGTTTCCAGTCCTACAGGGGGAAGGGGGGGGGGTTGGCCTGTAATTTAGGAAATAACAAGTTTTTTTTCTTGAAAAACCCAAATAAAGGTGATTTAGAGAAGAAATCGCTGCTTGAATTGTTGCTTATTCTGAGGTGAAAATGAAACAGCCTTTGAATAACCCAGCCCAGGATAGAAAACATTTGGAATGAGTGTTTTTTTTTTGTATGGAAAGGCTTTGGATGTCTCAAAAATTTGTTTTGATTATATTTTTAGAAAAAGTGTCAGGTAAAACATTTTATCTTCAGCTGGGCGGACGTGGTTGGTGCAGTTAGTAACATATCGTATCTGTGCTACTTTCTTTCCCGTCTAAGCCAACTCAGCTTTCCATCCTTCCGGGGTAGGTAAATGAGTAACAGCGTTTGCTGGGAGCTAACCTGCGATGGATTAGTGTCCTGTCCAGGGGGAATTGAAGACTCTAACAGAAACCAGAGATAAGCGCTGGCTCCATGGGCCACTTGGCACGTAAAGGATTTAGCTAATGGTAGTTACCAGCCTCCCATTGCTCAATCAAGGTGAATCTTGAAGTGATTTTTCCAAACTAAAGTTAAGTTATGCAAATTACACCATAAAAAAAAATCCTGATCGAATTTGTCTTTTCTCACCACCATTAGAAGGGTAAGGACATTTTACATTTTATAAATACAAAAAACCCACAACTGATTAATATATTATGCACTTTAACATCTTTTTAATCTTTTATCTAGGTCTCCTGGTGAGTTACATTGTGACCAACCAGCTGATGAGCATGTGCACTGTATCGTTATTGTTGTTGATGAACAGATCCAAGAAGCTGATATCTTTTGTTTTACTTTTTGTTGTTACAACTTGCATTGCTGCAACAGTTAACATCAAAGGTTAGTGAAGTGTAAGGTAGCATGCAACAAGGCTTCTTAGCTTTCAGAAAAGTAATATAATTTTATTTGCACAACTAGCATGTTTCATAATACACATGGGTTTCAAAACAAAGCGTCACTTATCACAAGCGAAGTTTACTAGTCTCGTTTCCAACATTGACTTTCACCATATCTTATTTAAACTTCAGTTATTCATCAAGAAACCCGACTCCCACTTTGAATTTACAACTCCAATATGAAATCTTTTTGAAACCTCAGATACAGTAAGTAAACACACACTATGCAAAATCTCTTTGAAAGCAAAAAAAAAAAAATAGATACTGATAAGATGCTACAAGAAGAACTTTAGGTACAGGGGCCAAGGAACCAGAGTATGCAGAGGTGAGTAAAAGTACAGGTTTTGGTGAAGCAGCCGGATCAGCAGAGGTCAGGAATGGAGTAGGGATCATGGTTAAAGTAGATCTAATAGAGGAGGTGATTGAAGTTAAAGGATTGGATGAATTAGTTAATGAATGATACATGATAACTTCGGTACGGATAAAAGTGGTCTTTTAACAACCCTACGCTAGTGGAGGTTAGATAATTTATGCAAACTTCCTCATTGTCGATTGTTCTGTTATGAACGTGCGTCAGTGAAGGAAATGTTACTGAAATATTCTGTAGCCATTATCAATAACCGCACACACATGACCCATACACCTTTATCATCCACAGCTTCTAAAATATCTCCAATGCAGCAGTTCCTAAACATTTTCACAAAATTTCAATTTCAAATTTTAGTCTTCTGAATCTCACTCAAAATAAATTATATCAAAGTGATGCACTGTGATAAAAAATGCGTTTCTCACTATGCAAAGAACCAATCAGAAGCATAAACAAAACAAAAGAATGACGTGCCCGTGATTCGATGCTCTGCAGCTATTACTATTTCAAAAAGACCAGTTTTATCCGTGGTGAAGTCGTCATGAAAATTGCATTGGTGTGTGGAAGGAAGATTCTTCATACTATCTCTTAAGTACAGTATGATTAAATGCTCCACAGGCCTGAAGAGGGTACAGTACTGTAGGCCTAAAGGGGAAAAGAGGGAGTTTCTTGAGAAACTATCTGATTTAATACTTAAGGGATCGATCTTTGAGGGGGATCTTTTAATTATAAATGGCAAGTGTCTAAATATGAACTGCCACGCTATAGATCAACATACTGTATGGTGGTTTTGAGAATATGTTGGGATGTTTCAATTTTGGAAAGAGAAACCAAGAAGGGGAAAACATGCTTGGACTTTGTTAAGAGCACAACTTGAGAGTTATGAACTTATGATAGGTGGCAGCGTGGCGCAGTGGTCAGAGTTGGGGATTTGAATGCGGAAGACCCGACTTCGAATGAAGACCCGGCTTCGATTACAAGATATAATAGTCTTAATGTATAAGGTTAAGAATTCACTTGCTCCAGAGCATATTTGTAATATATTTTTCAAGCAACATAAGCACTAT
>JAOBAY020073066.1:0-11547 GCA_025331085.2 Zoanthus sociatus | reverse complement strand
GACGTTAAACCGTAGGTCCAGTCTCTCAACACTCTATCGAGGGACTTAAAAGAACCCACACATTCTTCGAAAAGAGTTGGGTAGTGAGACCCCGGTGTTGTGGTCTGCATATATGATTATTTCATAGAATATGCGCAATATAAATTATTATTATTATTATTATTATTATTATCATTATTATTTGATAATAAGTAGAAAATAACAAGAAAATAACCCAATCATTAATAATTCACCATTTAATTATTATTAAATTAATTTAGAAGTGTGGGGGAAAAAACAAATCAGATTCGCGCTTGCTTTGAAATGGTTTTGTTCAAAGTAATAAGTCAACTAACAATTAAAAAAAACTTTAAAAGTTGACAAAAAACGTGCTCCTTGTTTTAATATTTCCTTAGAGTAACATCCTGTCAAAAGAATGTTTGTACACCTTTTAAAGTTTAATCATTCTGTCACGAAAAAATTGGCTCTTGGAGAAATTGCATACTCGTTTGTCAATCAAACCAACCAACCAATTGCTAGAGAATATTAAAAGACTTCCTCTCCGTAAGTTTAGTACATTATGCTTGTTCTTTGAATTTCAGAAACACTTAATTTGTACATTTTTTCGTAGGAATTTCAAGGTTATAAGGAAAATGAAAATTTGGTTTCTTCTTTTCGCTGCTCTGGCTAAAGTACTCTCGACGAGAAGCAGCACGATCAACCATTCTCAGGAAATAAAAGGTAAAACATTCAAAAATAATAGTAAACTCGCAATGCATGCTTGTGGTTTGTGGCTATAAAGATGAACTCAAGTATAGAACATTCAGTCTTTTTACAGATTGGTATCACTATTCGGCGAAAAGTTATTTGTGTTCTGAAAGGCTTTTAACAGCAAGTGCATGTATTATTCAGAATTTTTCAAGCAATATAAACACACCTGTTGGGATAGGATAAGACTTTTCTATGTTTGTTTCTTCAGCATCAAATTCTTGTTTTGTTTTCCAAAACTAACTTAAAAATAATCTACCACTTTAGAAAAATATGATAAAGAAATGATATTTAAAATGAAAAAGGAAAAGTGTGAAATCTGAATTTTGATGATACCATAATTGGGTTTAGACGAGTTCATTGAAAAACGCCGAAACTGGATGCCAAGTCGTCAAAAAATTTGTTTATACTTTCGATTTTAATGGTTTAAAGAATAATCTTGGTTTTCCATTATCAATATAAAAAATTCCCAAAGTTCAATGGAATTTGATTTTGTTCCTAGAGTCACTTTCCGTGGAGTCTATCAAACTGAAAGGCAAAATTGTCCTCGGCGGGTTATTTCCGGTTCACGAGAAAAGCAAAACAACTGAAAACGAATGCGGACGTATCAGCACGCAACCAGGATTTCAGTACCTCATAGCGATGCTTTTCGCTATTGAGAAGATCAACAATGACTCGACACTCCTGCCGGGTATTTCTCTAGGTGCGAGGATTTATGACACCTGCCAAAGTCAAACTATTGGCGCTGACCGTGCAAAAGATCTTATAAGATACTCACTGGTTCATCAAGGTAATGGATCTAGCCCAATCGTTGTTGTCATTGGTCCATTCTCAAGTGACGTCTCCATTGCGGTGGCGCCATTACTCCGCGTGTTTGAAATTCCCCAGATTAGTTATGGATCCACAACTGTTGATTTAAGTGACAAAGAAGTGTTCCCAACTTTTTTTCGTACAGTTCCACCGGACTCTTTCCAAGCCGAAGCAATAGTTGATATACTAGAACATTTTCATTGGAATTACGTTCTCACTATAAACTCTGAAGGTAATTTCGGTGAAAAAGGTATTGAGAAATTTCGACTTGCTGCTAAACGCAAAGGAATATGTATTGCTGCCAGCGCACAAATACCTAAACTCGCTAGGAATCTTGATTTTGATACAATCATGACAAGTTTTCTTCAACCAATTTATAGACGTGTCAAGATCATTGTAATCATTACAACACAGGATGACTCACGGCGAATCCTTAATGCAGCAATGAAAAACGGACGCGGTCGATTCACTTGGATTGGTAGTAATGGCTGGAGCAATAGACCAGATGTAACGAGGGACCACGAAGAAGCTGCAGATGGATCATTAACGGTGAACCAACTTGAAGGCAAAGTGAAAGGCTTTAGGAATTTCCTTATGAGACTAACACCACAGCAATTGAATAACCCGTGGATGGAGGAATATTGGCAAACGATGTTTGAGTGTCGTCTTAAAAAGGCAAAAACGGCGTTAAAATTCTCGCGCGTTTGTCAAGGAAACGAATCATACCAGAATAACCTTAATCTGGCAACAGTGAGAGTTGTGGTGAATGCAGTTTATGCCGTAGCTCATTCTCTCCACAAAATGCAAGAAACACTTTGTCCAAATGAAACGGGTTTTTGCAAACGTTTACAAGAACACTTAATGATTCCACGTGCACAACTTGTTAAATATCTAAAAAATGTTTCTTTCAATGATGCTTCGTTAAACTTTACTTTTAAGTTTAACCAAAACCAAGAACTAAATGGTAACTATACCATCTTGAATTTCCGAAGGTCAAATTCTCGTGAATACCTTTACTACGATGTAGGTTCTTGGGGTGGTTTCTTGTCAAAAGATGGTACAATATCGGGGAAGCTACTCATCAAAGACACAGACATCTACTGGGCTAATGCGAGTTTAATTCTGCCCTCATCAATTTGCAGCTATCCTTGCAAGGGCACCGAGACAAAGGTACCTAAAGCGATAAACCCTAATTGTTGTTGGACATGCAAGAAATGTAAAGTCTATAGTATTATTGTTAATGGAACTTGTCTTGAATGTCCTTTGGGATATCTGCCAAACGGTAATCTCAGTCGATGTATGAAAATTCCTTTGCAGTTTCCTCGCTTTACAGATACTGCTTCTATCGGCTTTTTATGTTTGACATGTTTCGGTTTAGCAAGTACTTTTACTATAGCAGCGTTCTTTATCAAACATAAAGATCACAAAGTAGTTAAGGCTGCAGGCAGAGAAATCAGTTCAATTTTGATAGTAGGAATAACCGCCTGTTACCTTGCAACCATCCCATATTTGGCTGAGCCTACAGATATCTCGTGTGGCATTAGACAGTTTACAGGTAGTGTATGTTTTACCTTCTGTTATGCTCCGGTTCTAATGCATACCAATCGAATTTACCGTATATTTAACGCAGCAAAGCGTTCCGTAGCTCGGCCGTCCTTGATCAGTCCACGTTCGCAAGTTTTGATAACTCTTGGGGCCATTAGTATTCAGCTCCTTCTTACAACCATCTGGTTGATCTCAGCACCTCCCCGCAAGGTGGAAGTTTATCCAAACCGATACACGGCCTACTTGGACTGCAATTTACACAACTACTCAATCGGAATAAATCTGTCATACAATTTGTTTCTCATGCTACTTTGCACGCTGTTCGCTTTCAAGACAAGAAATTTTCCCAGAAACTTCAACGAGGCAAAGTTTATAGGCATCACATTGTATCTGACATGTTCTGTTTGGTTTCTTTTTTTACCAAGTTATTTCAACGCTGCAGATGTTTTCTGGAAGACCTATCTTTTCTGCAGTGTTTTTACTTTTGTAGCAACGATTACGCTCTGCGGCTTATTCCTGCCCAAGGTGTATGTCATACATTGCCGCAATGGCGATGAGGTAAACATGAGCACACTGAATGCAAGACACCGGGTAGAAAGAGCGAGTCCACATCTCAGTCAAGAACCAAGAGAAATGTCCTTGCAATGCCCAACATTAAATATTCAGCTTGCCGAGGACTGCCCACGCGTTAAATCACCAACTTAAGGAATAATGAATCTTGAAACAACAACTAAAAGGCAACGCCTTGCCGTTCCACTAAAACCAGCCGCTTATGCGCCGTGTGATAACGATCCCCCAGAGAAAAAAACCTTCAGAGTAAATCACGTGAGTGCCTCTAGTGAGATGTGACTCTTAGAGCGCATGCGTGCTAGTTATTTGTGCAAAGACAGTACATTGAATACCAAAATCGTGTTTTTTGTATTTTAATATTTTAATGCATTTTTTCTAGCGAATAAACTGTGCTGGATTAGGGTAAGCAATCGAAGAAAGGCCAAGTTTTAGTTTTTAGAGAAAAGAAATGTTAAAACTAGTAGTAATCGATCAAAGATGTATGGTAAGTGCTGCGAGTTCTGATGCAGTTGTGTTTCCGTTTTTACTGGTAGTTTGTAAACGGATTTTGTGATAACAAAGTATGTATTGACACACTGTAAACTTGTCTAAAGGTATCAACATGAAAAATCAAAGGACCTGTGAAACACCTAATGGATGAACTTATGTTTTACAACAGAATTTTTGCATGTTACAAAACTAAAAAGCTTGATGATTAATGTTTTGATTATAACGATTACCTCCAGGTAAAAAATGTCTCGCCCAACGTTTGCTCGATTTACCGAGTCATTTATGGAAACAAAAATGGGCCAGCGATAACATTTGTAATGCCTCTTACATAATAAAGTTTTAAAAAATGATATCAAAACTTTATAAAGTGTAATAGATTTGCCTCAAATCGGGTTGATAGTCAGTTGAGTTTGCTCTTTTCTCTCGATTATTTTGTCATCAAACTATTTTTTTCTTATTCTTATATTATACTGTAATTATATTCTCATCGAACCATTTTTTTCTTTCTTTCTTTTTTTTTCGCTGGCTAAAACAACTTTGGCTTCATCTACAACACACCTCAAGTGGTAAACAGGATCAATCATTCAAACAAACCTCAACCTGAAGTAGATTTTATAGAGAGAAACGTTTTACAATTCGTTACCTATTCAAAACAACACCAGCATTAGCTAAACTTTTTTGAAAGAAATTTTTTTTCTTTATAAAAAATATAAACTCCTATTCCTTGTTCTCTACTTTATAAATACAAAATATTGTTTATCTTACACCATTTACTATATATTGTGAACTAGTAACAGTTTTTGGTGCAATATTCTTATTATAAATACGATGAAACTCAAACGGAAGGCAAGAAATAAAGGCCTTAAAGATGGTAAAAAAAATGAGTTCCTTTTACCAACTGAGTTTCTCTTTTCTTAACAACTCTTCTTATTGTCCGTCACATTATGCACAATTAACTATAATTCCATTTGGCAAATACCGCTGATCACAATAATTACAGACGGGTTTTCCGCAGTTTTCGCCTCACTCTGGTGGTAGCTCCATTTTCTGTTCTGAAAGGCCTTCAAACATTAATAATAACAACCGAAAACGGAACGCTTGAAGAAAACCCTCGGAATTGTCCGTAGTTGAGCCGAATCTCAGCCAAACGCGAAGACCTGGGTCTAGCCAGGGCACTCGAGCGTAATGACGCAAAGAAACGAAGAGAATAGTTTTAAATAGATGACGACACATTTCACTTTTTAAATGAATACGTTACAAGGTAATGAACCACAACAATACAAATATTTAATATGCAACCTTCGTTCACTGTTTAAAATCTGCGCGTGCGATTAGTCAAAATTGATCACGTGATTTAGACGTATCTGTAATAGAATACAATTATATAAACCAAATCTGCCTTTGTTTGCACGCGTATTAAAGTACTGCCGGGTTTCAACCATTCCAGAATATCTGTTATAGTTTTAAATCATACTTCTGTAAAAACTCAATTTGCAGTACAAAAAAATCTCCAATTGTTGATGGTTCATTCACATGTTTCTTCCCCTTCAGTCTGTGTAAAAAGTGTAATTTTTTCCTGATATTTTCCACGTATTTACAGCTTTACCAAAGACCTGTATGCCTGTACATATGACAACAGTATCACCATTAACATTAAAAACCTACTTTCTCTTATCAAATCGTTTTTAAAATGACAAAAAACCCTAAAACTTTTAACCATATACAAAACAAACACAAAAAACTACACGAAAACCAACCACTTCCCTTTAAGGAATCCTGGACCTTGAACGGAAAATCTCAAAGTTATCATGTTTTTCCCAGCTTTGTAGAAACCCTGCATTCCAAACTGAAATATGCCGGCATCTCTTTAAAACTTTCTTTAATATGAATAACAAACTTAAAATAAACCTAAAGATCGTGATCGGAAAATTAAAAAACTTTAAGAAACGGTGACAAAAACTAACAAAGTTTCCTTTTATATTTACCAGAAAATAAGTCTTCTTTTCAAAGCCAACATAAGAAATTAAAGTATGAAATCAAAGTAAGAAAGCTTTTATCAAACATTAATGTTTAAAACCTTTTAGAATAGCTATGAAGCTACTCTTTCCGAGATTGGCACACGCAAAAACCAACAGGTAGAAGGCAAGCAAGCATACAAACACCTTCATTGACCAATGTCGCCCTCCTGAATTTGTCGAAAACAATGATACCATTCTCGTTAAAACAATATTACGAAAGCACAAACTGTTTGAGATGAAGTTAAACTATTTGAAATGTATCGCACCACTATGATGCTAAACCGAGCAACGCGAATCTGTATTTATTGTGATCAGCGGTAAAAATACAAAAAGCTGTGCGTTGCTATCACGTGCTTTCTAAGGAAAAATTGTAATTCACCTAAAGATTAAAAAAACCCTAAGATTTAGCATACTGAAGAAACTACGGATCTTTTACTTCTTCTTCGTCTTCCCTTGGGTGCGTCTTTAGTTGAATTTACATTATTGCTCTGGTTGCATCTTGTTAAAGTTACTGCGCAACAGATG
This sequence comes from Zoanthus sociatus, assembly GCA_025331085.2. Lineage (NCBI taxonomy): Eukaryota > Metazoa > Cnidaria > Anthozoa > Zoantharia > Zoanthidae > Zoanthus > Zoanthus sociatus. The sequence goes on along the minus strand of JAOBAY020073066.1, from coordinate 4,843 downwards.
CCTGGTTGACCAATGGGAGAGCAGCCATTTTCTTGGCACGGTAGCCTTACCAAAAACGTAGAAACTGCGGCTCCTTTAGCTGAGCAGGGCTCTGTAGCAATAGGACTAGGATCCGACTGCAAATAAGAAGAGGACACCTTATAATGATACTTATTTTATAAATGGAATACGTTGGACTTCATTAAAATTTGGATATGCTCCTTGGCTACACTCGTCTGCAAAAAAGGAGCGGAACTGTACGTCAACACAGTGCTTTATCAGCGACAACGTGCTGGCCGGCACATAGCAATACTCAGTAACTCAACACACCTGGTTTAGCAGTCATCAGACGCGCTAACCAGTGCTCTATCAGCGACAACGTGCTGCCCGGCACATAGCAATACTCAGTTCATCGAGTAATTAGTCAAGAAGAGGCACAGACATTATTTACACATCGTACTAATTAGTCATAACAATTTCAATGGAGATTATTTCTGCTCGATCCTCTGGTACACTACGTTTAACAATTAATTTTTCTTTGCGGATTTTATTCTTACAGTAGTATTTATATTGGGAGTTCTCTCCAATAAACTTGTAGACAAATAATCGTTGTTTAAGGCCTGGACAGCCCTTCAAACCACCACTCAATTGGTACACCATTCAAACGTACAAGCAAGATCTCACGGAATCCCCAGAAATTATCAAAACATCATATGAATATTTTTTTTACTGAAGAGCAGTAAAGCTATACTATCATCAAAAACGTTCTATTTTAATTTCATGGTTTAGTATACTATAAATTAAACAGCAATAATATTGATTTATTGGTACTTTGAAAACATTTTGTTTGCATCAGTGAGTATCTAACAAATGCATATGAAAGAAACACTGATAATAGTCAGATTAAAAATGAAATGGTCGTTTATCAGGAGTATAAAATTAAACAAAGTTTCAAAATCAAATGAAAACATCCAGGTTTTTATACGCGAGTTTTTATTTTATTCTTGAAATGAAATTTGAAATAAAGCCAAACGCCATGGACAACAGATGTTTCCTTACCGTCATTGACATATCTTCTGGATGTGGTAAGAAAACCCGAAGTGTTGCGAATGGTCTACTAGCCCTCTCTGCCATCTCCTCAAGCCTTTGCTAGAATTTGAGAAAAAAATAACTATCACTACCATGACAAATTAAATGCCTATTAAAACCTAAAAACAGAACAGGCAAAATTAAAACCTTTCAATGCCTTAATATGCAAATTGAAAAATAAAAACTTCTAATGACTTTTTATACCTTGTGGTAACCCAGTAAACTAAATACTTTTTATCCCTGACCAACCTGAAATTCCAGCTATTAACTAAAGGGGCTTTTAGGTATAGTGTACATAAGAGTAATCGGTTGAAGGTTACAGGAAATGTGGCTCAGTGGCAAGAGTTAGGATTGAATGCAGAAGACCCAGGTTCAAATCCCTGACTTGGACTACTGATTTGTCCTTGGTGATCTCCGCCAACTGGTTTGCCTTCTACAAGCTGGAATTCTTAACTGGGGGAGCAGGGAATTTTATCATGACACTGAAAAGCCCCTTTAGGGGAGGTTGTCATTAGGAACACTAGTATTTATTTTATTTACCTTCCCGATGATTCTGATCTTCTGGGAATGGATCACCAGGTGTGAAGCCAGATTGTTCAACCTTTGTTTTACTTTCTTGAAGAACCTTTTGCAAAAATTATAACTTAAACTATTAAAAATTTTGGCAGATACCAAGGACCTTAATTAAGTAATGCGGATGAGAACACAAATGATGATGACACAAAAAAATCACATTTCTGGTTCGTTTGTAAGAATAATTTGGGTTTTGTTTCTTTGCCTTAAACTTTGTGAGTAGAAAAATGATTGATTTTTCTCCATGAAGGCAAACAAATACTGAGAACATTTTTGCTGATATATATACCTCATAGTCTCAACAACTCTAAAATTTATCTTTTCACATTGTAACTTAGTGACAGCTATGAGCAGGTGCTATGCTTGATGCATTTCAATGTCCAGTTATTGTATTTACTATTCTTCTTTGCCACTGTTGTCGGCATTGCCGTCCTTAAAGAATTATAAGGTCCCTAATAATATTAATAGTTTTAACTTACATGTAGCAAAGTATCTTATAGTGTGTTATGATGAAATGCAAACAACAACTATTTTGAATCACCTCTTCCCAATTGCTGGAGTCAGCATTTGTTTTGTTGATGAAAACTTTTTATTTGGAACAATCCAAAGTATCGTTATTAATCACATTTTTCCTTTTCATACTCACCCCCGGGGGAAGGACTCCCATATGGAACAGACGGGGATGCTCGTCGTATTGCTTAGGAGTGTAAATTTTGCATTTTGGTCTTGCTTGGGGTGTTCCGGGCAAAGTGCCAATATTTTAAGCCGCCATTTTTTTAAGCCGGGTCAAAATTTGTTTAAGCCACGCCCAGATTGGTCTCCTTTAGGGGTCACAAACGCTTGAGCCATGCCCAGGTGGTTTCCTTTAGGGGTTAATTTCAAAATTTCCGACGAGCATTTACTTTTAAACTAAGAGCCTGCCTAACCAAATTAATTGTTTTCTCTGTCAAGCATATGAATTAAATCAATGCTCATACCACATTAACTGGCTCTTTCCACAAACTCCTCCTGAGCTATTTTCAGTTTGAAACTGCCCACCAATCATGCAAAGTCCTTAGATTCTCCCAATGCTTTCTTTGGTAACAAGAGATATGTTTCTATCACAGCTTTACAACGAAAATTACTAAAATAATGAAGGCCAGGTTTTAGACTGGATGGCCTGTAAACCATACCCTGAAGCAGCACATACGGTCCATAAGTCAATATGTAAGAGTACTGCCCTGGAATATACACATGGTGCTCACTGAGTGATGATAACAAAATTCCAGGAGTTTTCCAGGAGTTCTCCATGGTAGAAAATTTATTTTTTCAGGACCCAACCCCAAACTCTCCCCGGGCCGCTTTCCATAAAACACTCCACTAGTCATGGTAAAAGCGCATGTTTAGCCTTTAGGCACAAAACGTAAATTTGGTGTGTTACACGCATATCGCTATACTAAACAGATCAATGTAAAAAAAGAACTTTTTAAACAAATTTTATCGGAACTGACATTGCAGTCTTCACAGAAACACTTAGATTCTCATTAGTAGAAATTTCTTATTAAATGTACAAATTATCAAAATGCTTTTAATTTTGCTGAAAGAACAATATCGTTTGATTAAGTTACCTCTAAGCGATTAACCGTTTCTGAGTACGAGCGAGTTGAAATGTTTTTTGTATGTTTACAGAGACTGTGATAAGCGGTTTTCGGGCACGAATATCAGTTTTCCGACTCGCCCAAAATGTTTTACATGAGGAATATCAAATTTTCAAACTGTCTCAATTCTAAATAATCACGGGCATTAGCTCTTAATGAGCTAAGGAAAAGATCCAACATCGTCCAACATTTACGCTCACGTGATCAAAAAACACGCAATCTTGTTAAAAAAAATCATTTGCCTGGTACCAAGATCCAACTTTGTATGATAGCGTCGGATTCGCTGAACACTCGAGCACCAACGCTGACCAAACACCGTCCAACAATGCTAGATGTTCGACGAACATGTTTGATCCGTTTAAATGGGCCTTAGGTTTGCGTGTATGGATTATTCTACGTACTCCTGTTGTGTATACAACAAGAATCAAATACACAACCGTATCTCTTTAGCTATTCATAATAGAAAACGTCTGGAACTGAAATTCAAACAAAAATGAAAGAGACAAATTATAAGTTAATGAGCTTAGGATAAGACAACACCTTTTATCATTTAAGTTTGTGTATGGTTTGTTCTACGTACCCCTGCTGTGTATACAACTGGAATCAAATACAACCGTATCTCTTTAGCTATTGTTCATAATTGAAAACGTCTGGAACTGAGATTCAAACAAAAGTGAAAGACACAAGTTACAAGTATGTATGAAATCATATAAAACAAGATAGAAAAGCTTTTAAATTCGTACGGGGTTTCTAATTGGTTGGTCGCTTTTCTTTCTAGTTTTACATGATTTTATCAAGCTCTACCTTACTGTGTATCGAGCGCTCTTAGGAACAAGTGAAATATTTTATAAGTTATACTTTTCGAAATAAATCTTATCTGAGTTTGTATTACATATATTCAGAATATTACATACTGACCCTAGCCAATAACTTTTAAGGATTTCGGATGCCTCAAGCAAATATTTTCTGAATTCCGGATTCTTTGAGCAAATGTTTCTTGGATTCTGGAGTTTGGATTACGTTCCTAGCTCTTTTAACAAAACCTTTGCTTATGGAACCGGGGAGTCCAGAAAATATTAGCTGGCGCCGGACATCCGAAATGCTACTTTTTCAAATTCGGAGTCCATGTCCAGGAATACGTAATCTCTTGAAACAGACCCTTTGCATGAGATCCAGAATTCACTGAGTTGGAATCTTGAGTCTAGTACTTGGGATGGGGTGAAAATGTTACACAAGGCTATGTTTAGTTTTATATTTGTCAAGATTAGTTCAATCTGCCGTGTCCTATTTTGGATATTCAATTCAACTTGTTTTGTTCTGAAAAAAAAAACCCGACAAAGTTTAGTGTCACAGTACCAGTGAACAATTCCATGAGAATCGTATATAGATGCATTCGCCATTCTTCTGGAGGATTAATTTCTAAGCAATATAGTGCATGTGTTTCTCTCCTAATCATATACATGAAAAAATTACTTGATTCTGATTGGCCAAGAGCAGTGCAATTACTTTGTAATTCTGTGCAAAAATTTGTAATTCTGTGCAGAAATTTGTAATTTCGTGCAATT
>JAOBAY020073056.1:0-11547 GCA_025331085.2 Zoanthus sociatus | reverse complement strand
CATGTCATGCAAAGAAACTAATCTTTTCAAAAAACTGATTATTGCTGATTACTATAATTATCAGGAAGTTTTAAATTTGAATTATCATTTATACATTAAGAGTCAGTAAAATAAATAACAATAATCTTTATCTTCCTCACCCATCAAGAGACCAGTCTATTCCAACTACTAAGCTTTCTTCCACATCATCAGTAGTAAAGGCCGACACAATTGCCATATAGCGAATCTTGTTGGGGTACTGACTTTGAACTTTAACCACCTGTACAAAAACCCACAAAACCTTTCTAATAACTTCAATTTGTCCTGATAAATTATTTTATTTATTTTATCAAAGAAGAAAAACCAGAGGTCCCAGAAATATTTTTTGAGTAAATTCAACAGAAACTAGTTCAGTCAAAATGGCCATTGAAAATATCCTACAAGCCAAAACAGAATTTCTACTAGTCTTTGACTAGTTGGCTACTGTTAGTGTCAAGCCCTGTACTACAAACATGTTCTTACTGTTTTTTGGTACTTACTAGGTAAACTAGCTGGTGTCAAACAAAATATTATCAGTCTATAATTTTGGTCGCCTGCATGAATTACCCCTGCCCCAATTTCTTACTGCTAAATCAACATTTTCTTTCTCCTTTTGCCATATTTTGGAAAATAACTTTTCTTTCTTCCTGTCCAGATTTTTTAGAGCTTCAATATCTGCTGTGTTTTTTCAATATAATTACAAATACGATGAAATAAAATGTTGAATCATCCTATATTGTGATGTGGTTGTGTCAGATCACCCAGCTTGTATCAACTGGTAATAAATGAACAAAATGCTTTATCTTCGGCCCCAGTTATACTATATAATTACTCTACAAAAATAATTATATAAAAAAACAAAACATATAAAAATAAAAATAAATAAATAAAAATAAAAATAAAAAATAAAATAAACCATTTATTTAGTACTAAATCTGACTGACCCTATTTTTAGGGCACAGGGTTTGACAAATATTTCTGAAAAACTTTGTCCCTGGAAAGAGGTATTTAAAAATCATTTGCCCAGTAGAAAGAGCTGCTTGCCCCATATCAGATTACAATGGTTAAATATTTAATGGCTAAACCTTTGCAAAACAAAGTTCAGAATTCAAAAAAAGATAAATTAAAGAACCATGATTACAAATCAAGATATTTGAAATACAGTGAGTTTAAGTGAATAAAAATTGTAAAATAAATGATAAGTTAATTAAGACGTACCAACCTAAAAGTTTTTTAATTTGTTTTTCTTGAAAGTACGGGTTTTGCCTACAGTACAGAGGATTAGTTCCAGGCTTACTACATGTCAAGGTCAAATACATTGATTTCATTACGAGTAGGCAACAGCAGCATCACAAGTGTCTTTATTTGCAACAAAATGTTGACATCATGGCTCAGCTAAAGCATTCTAATCATAACATTGGTCAGAAAATGCAACAACTCAGGTGCTTGTAGATTTTGTCACTTTTCTGCCATAAGGGAGACTGTCTAGTCTGTTTTTAGCATAAATAACTATTTTTAATCCATTCAAACGGGTTACTCTAAAAGTATTACAGCTATAAATAATTGTTGATTGCCCCTTCTCAAACTAATTTATAATTCATCCAGTTAAAACAAAAGAAATCATAAGTGATAACGGTGACCATGGTTTGGAAATGTGATCTTAATTAGCATATAATAACTTAATTTACAATTTTATTTCTTTGTTTACTCCTTAGTTTTAGTTTCGATTGAGAAGATATATCAGACACTCAAGACAGTTTTCATTACATTTCCAAACACCTCGAAATTTGTTAAAAATACTCTGCGACACGTCGTATTTTCAACTCTCTTCTCAGTGTTTGGAAATGCGATGAGATACTGTCTTTTGTGTTTCATACATTACATGTACAACGTACAAGAAATTTTCTTTGAAATCAAGCCCTGCTAGATTTGTTGCGCAACATAATCTGTTTGTCAAATGTTAATGCCCGACGGGATCCTTCTGAAAATAAAACACTTGTCTAACATATTTTTCAGCTTGTCCCTCTTATTTGTCAGACCCTGGGGCAAGTGACCGGAACCACAGACTGATATGATTTTGTTTAGCTTCAAAGGAATGAAAAATATAGAGTACAATATAAGAATAGTATGCATGAGTTTAAAAATATTTAATGAATCAAATATTGATACACAAACAACATTTTGTAATATATGAAGCTATTGCTACCCAAAACTGTTGTAAACATTTTTTTAAAAATTTTTTTAAAAATTTTATAAACTCTAAAAAGATCTAAGCTTTCGCTGTGCAACGGCATCATCAGAGATAAGAATGTAAGGCATTAACGTTGGCACTATATAAAATGCAACACTTTACCAGTCTCATTGTATCCTCATCTCGTAGTAGATTTACCATTGGTTGTAAGTGTAATTGAAGTTCACCTTAGTAGAGAATTTTGAGAGAAAGGTTAATGTTTTAGTTAGTACTATAAAATAAAATGAATTTTAAATGAATTCATAAACAACCAACAATTTGTGTTACTATTACAACATTAGCACGGTACAGCTAACAAACAGGCTCATAGGCCATAGTGCCCTATTTAGTGCAACACAGTTACATTATATTTATGATTCCAGCCATATCCCACAAGCGTTACACCTCTACTTTACTTTATATTTTCTGTGGGGAAATGAGCCTGTTTGTTAGCTGTGCCGTGCTGATGAGGCCCAATAAGGCTGAAACAGCTGTCCACGGCTGCTAACATTCAAGTTTACTCATTTTTCAAAGGGTTTCAGTACGAGCTTAGTCCCTCTGGCCCACGAGGCCATAGTGCCCTATTTAGTGGCTGTGTCAGCACACATGTGCAACACAGTTATAATCAAAATTAACATATTGAGTTTTTAAAATGCATTTTTGACAAACGTAATATTTAACTAAAACCAACCTCCATGCTTGCCTATCACAGCTTTTCTTGTAAAATCTCCATCAGGTAATGCAAATGCAGCTCCTTTTGAGGCAAAATACCCTTCAAAGCTGGACCTGCAGAATTTAAGGTGTTAATTATTTTGTGCTTACACATGAATTGTTTAGTAAATAATAAACACATAACATGTAAAAAAAGGTTGAAAGATTTTTTTCAGTAACTGCTATTAGCTTCTATAAGACGCTGCTACTTTACTAGTAAAGTTAATTTAACTAGAACAACTTAGTTTGAAAGTTTTGCTCTAGGACTCAACATAGTTATTAGATGAGCAAAATAATAAGAATATCCACTGAAATAGCAAATACTTCAATTTAATTCAACTTGTGTATTCAAAAACTATTGATCATCCACAGCAATTGTAAAATATTATAATCTCAAAAAAGATAACAAACCAGATAAGTTTATTACCATAAACTGTGTCTAACATCATGCTATGTTTCAAAATAAAGCGCTATTTAATTATTGAAACCCCAGCCTATCCACCCTGGGTTCAGGTTGGGAGATAGTGGGGGAATTGATACTCTTTTGAATAAAATTGTGTCCAAAGGAGATCGAACATTTTGAGTTAAATGCTTGTCAGGATCTAGTTAGCAAGCAGGTTCTGACAGATTTAGTATTGATTTTTTTAAATGGTTATGTTGCTCTTGCCATGATCCCCACACCCTGGGAAGAAAAATTATTACAATTTGAACATTTGATCCTACAGGATGGGAACTTTGCTCACATCTAATAGCAGTTGATGCCAAATGTTACCCTGGCTCAGGAGGGTATGGATTTCATTTCGCTGGTGCATAATTGATTTAAGAGAAAAGACAATAAAATTACCACTAAATTAATATAGCAATCTCATAGTGATCTGATATAATATATTGCATCCAATTTCAAACTCTTAATTCAGGGGAAGCAGAAAATGAAAATCCTAAAGGGAAATTTTAAATCAGGTTTACCCTACTATATGAAAATATCTACAATAATATAACCAGGTAAAAACAACTTAAAAAATCAGCAGGGAGGAGGGGGAGGGGGATGGCTAGTGCCCAATCCAACCACCCCTATCCCCTTCCATTCCCCCCACTTCTGTTACCCCTGTAAATCCTGGAGGCAAAATTGTATATATGTCTCCTTGGAGTGTACATAATATTACAACAAAAATTCTGTGGTTAAATTTACTCAAAACATTACTGGAATTTAAGTGACATAAAACCACAGGGTCTTTGGAAACAGCTGACAAAAGTTCAGTCCAAAATGATGCATGCCCATAGCCAGTTGTGTAGAGCTAGGATCTGAAAGTTTTGTAAACCCGAGATTTTAGTCAGTTATCATACCCCCTACCCCCACAGGATAATTTTTAAAACTTGTTTCTCTCAAGTAGTATTTCTAAATGTTTGAGAGGTCAATATTTTATTTTATAAACAGTTGAAAATAAATGTACAGTATTTTCAAACTAGCAAATGATCTAACAATTATTTTATCTTATCAGCCAGTCCATATACTATAACTGCTGCTAAATATTTACATATCCAAGATTGCAATAACAGGCACTTTAAAAAAAAGATCTGATACTTTTGTTTTTATTTGTAGTTAAATTAACATTTTCACTCATTTTGTTTACGTTTACAAACAAAAAAATTTCTAGGCGCGGGAGTACAGGCCGAACGACTGAAAACAAAGCAAAAGTTATTTCATTTCTAATTATTGTAAATGGGACACGGTACTCACACACAAAAATTATCTGAAGTACTACAAAAAAAATTACGATGGATTACAAATTATTTTTCCAAACAGATAGTAAGTTAGAAACGGGCCTACAGGCCTAACGACTGAAAACAAAGCAAAAGTTATTTTCTTTCTTATTATTATTGTATATGGGACACAGTACTCATACATAAAAATTATCTAAATACTTACAAAAAAATTACGATGGATTATGTATTATTTTTCATAACAGATAGTAAGTTAGAAACGGTTAAAATTTTCTAGTAGCACACAATGTTGTGTAATGAGCGCAAAATTGAAACAACATACATCGACACGGGTTGTCAACGTTTGTAGTCAAAATATTCTTAGATTAAAAATTAGAAAAACATAAACTAAAGCCTTTTGAAAAGAAGAACTTATTTAAATAATAAAAAAAGCTGCCATGTTACTTATGCGATCAAGATGACGAACATAATTCATACCAAAAACATAAAATATTCAAACACTGTACTTGAAAAAACAATTTCTATTTGCAATTTAGAATTCCAGCATTTAAATGTAATAAAAAAATAACAAAAGCCTTTAAAGTTTTATCAATATGTGTTATTTTAATCGCAAACTCACCAGTGACATAACAATGTCACAGGTGATGAACGTTTGGCTTCACTTCCTAAATGTCACAAGGATTAACGTGAATTGAATGCCACCAAAATTGCACGAAAAAAACCCCTGAATAATAACTAATATCCGGAAGCTAGTGATCTTCAAGTAGACAAGTTAACTGTTTCATTAGTCCGTTTATTGCACGTTACAACCGAATAAAAGTACCGAGGTTTGCGAAACGTTTTGACTGAATGAGAATATTGTCCCTTGTGCAAACACCGACACAGGACAAGTTTGCAGAAATACATTCCTAAAACGTAAGAAACCTAACTTACGCTCTTGAACGACTAGATGCACTTGTATGACAAGAATCTTCATTTTCATCTTCTTCTTCTTCGTCTTCCTAAGTAAATGTCAAAGAAATTTCAAATCTAATCGTTTTCGGCGATCCCACGGAAATATGAACGATGGCGAAAATGCAAGTACATAAAGTGACATGAAAAAAAATATCAAAATCAAAATAAACTGTTACCGATTCTGCATCGATTGAAGCAGTTTCCGAGGAGGGTGACCTCTGCACCGTTAGCAAAGACATTTCAGCTGAAAATGCTCTCCATCATTGTAGAATTCTGTACTCTTACGCCCGAAATCTCGTACCGGTTACACATCCTTTGGCAAGTAACTTTTTCTGAGCATGCGTGATGGCTGTGACCGACCCTCTCGTCTATTGTGTTGCGTTTCATGACAAAACAAATACACTTCCTTTCAAAACAAACGTTTATTTCCGAGATATTTTGGAGCGAAATACCCTTCAGGCTCATAGGATATCGAGAAATCAATACCGTATCATTTATCTTCTAAATCTTTATAGACGAGAACGCCATGATATAAACTACAATTAATTGTTTGCAACTCACCCAAGGCTAACCGGAAATAAACGCGAGCTGGCTGCCTAACACCATAAAAGGTAATATCTGAATTCTGGCCTTTTCGGTGGTGAGTTGAAATAGAAAGAAACCACATGCACTGGTATACATGTCATTGCTTGTTGGGGCAGCTAGAACGAGCAAGAAAATTTAAAATGCGAGCTTCTAGTATTGCGAAAAATAGTCCCGTATGCATATTCATATTTGGAAATAGAGTTAAATAGTTTCATAATTATCGCTGTAGTATTGTGGCTGACGATTTACGAATTGAGTAACTAAGCTGTTATAGTTTAATTTTTGAGCGGAAAAAAAACTAAAATAAGGAATAAAAATGTCAGAAATGCACATGCAAACGTTTTGAAAAAGTAAAAACTTTCATTTTAAACTTGTATGTCAAAAGTTGCCAAGGTCATATTTAAAAAAAATGGTTAACTTAATTACAGTTGAGTATTTTGTATAATCAACTACAGCGACTTTGGCAGAATATAGTCTACAGAAGTAGAAATTAAAACAATCTCTGACAGAATTAGAACAGGCTTGTTTAGTTGTTATAATTCTTTCAATTCAGTATATTTAGGGTGACTACTTCAGGTTTCACATGAATATTGTATTCTTCAAAATGTTTGGGACTTAGAACAATAGCAAATATTGGCTACAATGTCTACAGTATTACTTATGAAAGACACCACTGAACAATAACAATGCCAAAGGCAACGGCTTCTACCAGACTAAAGTTAAAACTTATTTTCTCTTACACAAACTCGTATTGAATGAAGCACTCACCAAAGTAAAATTAAATGAAACATGTCTGATAGTATTTGGCCTCTAATGCAAAAATTTCAGTGCGGGAATTCATAGAATAAATTATGTGAATAAAAAACTGAAAACAGAGTATGTTTACACAGTTAAGGGGCTTGATTTTATCTACTTACTTGAATATGCCAAGGTATGATGTTAGGTTCAATGTCTGTTGAACCATCTTTGGATGAAAAGCTCTCGCAAAAATTGCCGGATTTGAGATGATTACAGGAGAAACGTCGACATGTCAAATGAGTCCTGAATATTTTCCCAAAAACCCGCAGCCTGTTAATAACGAAATGATTTTAACACCCACTCGTCGTCAAATGAAGTCTTGCATCGAGGCCAATATCCTTTGTCAATTCAAGAAGTGTCAAAAAGAAACTCTATAAGCATGTACAAAACTATTCACCGCACAACTTCGCAAGGACACGTATATATAATATTGAAAAGCTCGATATTTACTCGGTTATGATATTTTGAATTTCAAACTTTCAACGAAAATAATAGCGGTGCTTTTTTTAAATTTAAATTGCCGATTGAAACAATTTTCCAGCAATCTTGAACTTTTAAACTTCTAACAATTATAAAAGCCGCAGGCCATCAGTGCATACATTTCTGTTTCTTCCATTTCCTTTGCTAAAACTATCATCAAACACAATATTTAATTGATGTCAACGCTTATGCTGCTGATTAAACTAACTTAGAGACAGAGCATTTTGCCAGAATTGTGCAGAAATAAAAAAAAAAAGAAAACGACAGCATACAGCACCAAACGCTCAAAGCTCGGATCCTTCCTATTGGTCATTTGTTATTGTTAATTGTTGCGCGGTGTATTAATGAACAAACTCAGTTTATTGGCAACGGACCGCCATGTAAGGTAGTATACATGTTGGCCAAGGTCATTATAAAAAATTAATTGTTAAGCTACAAGATTTGTGGAAGGCCCTATAAAGAAAGTATAATCGTCTTCCAATGTCAATGAAACGTTTTAGCTATTAACTGAAAAGCCAACATTGTAATTAACCATAAGACACTCAATAGTATAACGTCTTCACATAAAAAGAAACACTTATTTTAAACAGCTACCACAATATTAAATACTTGAATATCAATCATGTTGGTTATTAGTTTTACATATTTTCAGTTTCTGTTGCAATAAAAACTTATGCTGTTTACCTCTTTTAAAAATACATAATTAGATAGTTCATTAGTTGTCTTTATTTATGCATTTCATAAATTCTCTATTGATTTATCAGTCATTCGTTGATCCACGCTTTCTCCTCTCTGAGACTGGCTTTGAGTCTTTCTGTTATATTTATTGTAGCCAGCCTTTGTGCATTATAATAGTTTCTTTTGATTTACTTACTTATAGATTCAATTTCTATACCGTTTTATTCTATCAAATAGATGCTAACTGATTAACTTTTTCTGCTAAGCCTATTTAGATTGTTATTTAGTCTTGGCACGCTAAATCCTCTAATCTTTAAAATATCTAATGGAAAAATTTTATTGTAGACAATCTTGACAGATATATAGGCACAATAATCTATTATTGTTGTTGTTTTTCTTCTTTCGAGCTGTTCAAAAGATTGAAACGAACGACAATCTAAATATGAATTCTTATTTATAGAAGGCTGTTCCCACTTTTTTTTTATACTGAATGATATTTTTTTCCCGAGCCTCGCGATTTTTAAAATTTTGATATTTTCAGCCTTATATAATTCTTAAAGAATAGTTTCAAAATAGGTCCTCATTTTGTCGAAGCAGTGAAACCAAAGTGGTCGAGTGATCCAGCCTCAGTATGATTTTTAAGAAATTCTTAAAATTTCCGAAATCTGAACCTCATGATTCTTACAAACTTGTGTAATGGTAACACATCTTTGAGGCTCAAAATCCAAAATGCATGCACATCGGTCATAAATTAGTTGTGGTCAAGGAAAAGCAATACATTTTTGAAAAGATCCTTACATGATTCAACCAATGTTATCAAGATTAATTAAGCATTAAAAAAACTTATAGTACTTGCAAAGAATCACGTAAACTAATCTGAAATACTTGTAATTCATCTTGGAAATTTTACAAAACATGTGTACTTCTCAACATTCAGGAGGAAGTAAATTTTAGATAATAGTCTCTAAACGCTCGTTTAAAAAAAGTATAGGTAAATTGGTGTTGTTCCTAAGTAGAATTTTTTTTACCATAGCTTAACAAGTGAATTGCTGTTGTAAAAGTCAGTTTGATAAAAGAATAACTGTTATTATTTAAAACAGACGCTTGTTGGCCATATTAGAAGGCGTTCTTTTAACTGTACAAAGCACAAACTACCGAAACTCAACGACCACAGTTTGGCCAGAACCGTGGAGTTGAATTAGTATGGTTTGTGCTTTTTCTAATACAGTTTAAACAATTATTAGCATAAAATAATTGGAGTCAATCAGCTTAACAGTGTTTTCCGAATATCAAGAAAATAACCAATGTACTGATTAGGCACCTTGCGGATTAAAAATTACAGTTCGGAAAATTTAAACTAGCGATAAATGTTTAACTTCAATTTGTACATATATGTACTTATTAAACAGAATATAACGCTAGTTGTACTATACCGGAACATTGAATAAGAACAAGAGGATAAAGAAGAGAAACAGAAACGATATCCGGCGGAGATGACGTAGGAAGTTTACGCGACTGACGGAAAAGGAAAATTGCAACATCTGAGTGACGAAATATATTACATAATTCGCCCGCTTAGGAAATAGGGACTTCAGCCTCGTTTGAACAATTTTTTTTTAAAAGCTTACTTGTCAATAGTTACTGCTTGTTTAGCGGCGACGATCAACAAGTTTCCCTGGACAAGAAAAATTACTCGTGTAGATGACGGGCAAATAAGCAGAAGATAAATAAATACTTTATTTATACTAGGATTTTTTGGAGTAGCTGTGAAGCTTCATATATCTCCGATCGAGTTTGACACGTACACGACACAATTATAAACCCCTTCTGGTAGGAGGCGAACCAATTGGCTATTTACAAAGCGTGGTGCATGGATATAACTCAGGGATAACACAAGACAAATCCAGACAGTGATCAGAGTGAGATTTGAACTCCAATTGATAGGAGGCAAACCAGTTGGCTATTTTTAAAGCGTGATGAATAAATATGACTCAGTGATCCGGCTAGAAGCTACCCAAGACAAATCCGGTGTGAGATTTAAACTAGAACATCCGGATGGGAATCTAGCACGCTGACCACTGATCCACGCTGCCTCCAAAGAGATTTTTTGAAGACCGAGTCTGTTAATGCTATTTTAATGGTATTTACGGGGTTGCCTGTGGCAAACCAGTATTTCTTACAATTGGATGTTTTTTTAGCCATAAATTAGTGAGGAATAAGAGTTATAATATAATACTAGAAAGACATATGATCTTAGCAACCTTGTTTAAATGTGATGCGCCTGTAATGTAGGACTGGAACTGAGGTTAACTGAGTACCATATATAGGACTAACACCAAGTCTCTACTAGTTCCGTTACCTGTGATTCTCTTAGTTTAGCTCGTTGAGTTTGGACCTCTTTTATATGCTTATTACATGGTGTCAGAAGTGATTTTCAAAATTTTAAACTATGAGCAAGGACCACGACCGTCCAATTTTTGTTGCTACAGCTCCAGATAGACATCGAGCTTTTAAATATTTCGCGGCGAATTTCCATGACTACTGTGTAATACACGACTTCGTTGATCCGTTGAAGGAACAAAACAGTGTCGACTACTGGATAGAAGCAAAACGAGCAAAGGCCTTGGCAGCCTTAAGACGAGCGTTTCCCCAATCAGAGTGGGACGTATTAACGACAACAGTTGATGCTCAAATACCTGAAGAACACAAAACAAATCCAGCTGAATGGCTGCTCGAACTAACAAAACACTACTTGGGAGGAGAACCCATTATCCAAGCAACTCACCGCTTTCTTCGTTCGCTCACTCAAGAGCATGGAATGTCTATCCAGAATTGGCATACTGAGGTACGTTTGCATTATCAAAGATGTGATTTTCCACCCGAGTCTGCTGATCGCTTACAACGTGACATTTTTGTAATTGGTTTGAATGACACTTTCAAACGCTTTCGGAGCGACATCATAGCACGTGACAATTTCGCCGCCTTGACGTTCGCACAAGTTGTTGCAAAAGCCAGAGACTATGAGGATGGACTAAAAACCGAAACTGCAATTTCCCAGCACCAGCTTGAAGAATCGGTAAACAAGGTTTCCTTTTTAAAGCCTGCCCCTGGATCTAAATTATGTATTTGGTGTGGTAGATCTTCACACCCTCGCAGTGCATGCCCAGCAAGAAATCATTCATGCCACGGTTGTGGAAAGCGGGGACATTGGAAGATTGTGTGTAAAAACTCATCTTCAGCCAAAGTTGTTTCTACTGTACATCCTGATCTTTACTCTGTCAACATCATTACTGACCTAAACCAACAAGCCCATAAAGGTATTTTCGTTGACTTGGAGATATCAACAAATTCTGGTTGGCATCCACTCAAAC
>JAOBAY020073046.1:0-5000 GCA_025331085.2 Zoanthus sociatus | reverse complement strand
AGCAATTATCGACCAATATCATTGCTCTCGATTTTTAAGAGATTATTGGAAAAAATTATACACAATAGATAGAGTTCATAAAAAAGCACGATTTACTTTCAAACTCACAATACGGTTTCAGGAAACACCACGCAACACATTATCCAATCTTGGATATCATGAACCAAATCCACTCTAAGTTGGACAATAAACTATATACCTCCACTGTATTTTTATATCTAAAGAAAGCGTTTGACACTGTTGATCACAATATTCTGCTGAAAAAGCTAAGTTTTTATGGTATAAGAGGATGCATGCAAGACTGGTTTGTGTCTTACCTTTGTAACAAATCCCAAACTACTTCAATTACATCCTATGTGTCGAATAGCATCAAAATCACTTATGGTGTGCCACAGGGCTCTATTCTAGGACCTCTCCTTTTTCTGATTTATATAAATGACCTCTCAACTGCCTCTAATAATTTACGTTTCCACTTATTTGCAGAAAATAAACTGACACTTAATATCACAAAATCTAATTATATTATATTTCACTCTTCTTGACACAAACTACCAAACCAAATATCAATCAAAATGTTTGATCATTCTTCCCACAAAAATCTTCCGCTTGAACGCAAACAATTTATTACGTATCTTGGCGTACTAGTTGATGAACAACTCTCATGGAAATCCCATATAGATTCCCTATGTAATAAAATTAGTAGAATTGTTGGTGTAATATCCAAAGTGAGACACCACTTAACCACACGTGTGCTACTAACAATGTATAGTAATAATAATAATAATCTTTATTATTTATATTGCGCATATTCTATGAAATAATCATATGCGCAGACCACAACACCGGGATCACTACCCTACTCTTTTCGAAGAATGTGTGGGTTCTTTTAAGTCCCTCGATAGAGTGTTGAGAGACTGGACCTACGGTTTAACGTCCTTATCCGAGAAGACTCAATCAATGATTCATTCTTTACTTCTACTGTATACGGAATAATTAGTATCTGGGGACAAGCAAGTAAACTGCTCATCAACAATGTACTAGTTCTCCAGAAGCGCGCTCTTAGGTCAATCTTCTTCAAAAAAATTACTGAAAGTGCTATAACTTTATTCACAGAAAATAATACTCTACCTGTTACTTTCCTTTACATTGAATCTACATCGCATCTGAAGTTTGATGTCGTAAACAATAACGCACCTTTACATATTCAAGACATGTTTATCAATGTAGATGCAGTTCACACTTACAATAGACGTTCAAAAATATCCAAAAACCTTTTCTTTAAAATCTCAAGACTTGAAATACAAAAGCGTTCCTTCTCACGAGTCGGAGTTAATATATGGAATAAAAGTCCAGAAGATTTAAGAACACTTTCAAAAGATTGTTTTAAAAATCAACTTAAAACAATATCATTCAACAACCTTAAACTAAATGGTTACCATGTTGTAATCTCCAAGCTTATCTTTAACTAAAATACTCGTATACATTATATCTGTCTGAATGTCTCACATGTACTTATTTATTATACTGACTTTGTGTTTATAAATGTATTTGGTTATAAATGTAATCATGTTCATATGATATGTACTACTTTACGATTATTCTAATTATTTAATGTGCCTTGATTAGCTTTAGGTATTGCAGATTAATACACATGGTAATATATTCTTTTTTCGTCAATAAAAATCTTGAAATCTTGAATATTAACACTGTCAAACACAATGAAAAACATAGAAATTCAGTTTTTTAAGTACTTGTAAAACACAGCGAAGGATGTCTTATCGATGGTACGTCACAGGTACCAGTCCCTTGTCACTCAGCCAAAAATTAAATTTCAAACTTCTTCTGATTAAAAAGCACACTTAGGTGCGGAATGTTTCTTTGGTTATTCCATTTCTGAGTTTATAGATGACAATAGTTTTCATCTTAAAGATTAAAAGAATTGCAAAATGGGGATTTTAATAATGAGTAGATTAACAGTGTTTCTCATGCTAAGGTTCTTCACTTCCACATTTCTTGCAACCTTAAAAGGAATTATCTTCTCAATGAAATCATCAAGTATTCTTTATCACAGCTTAACCACTCGGATTAGGCACAGAAAAACTGGTTCAGTGTTTTTCTACATGTAAGTGACCCATAACTGAGTACACATATTTACCCGGTCTTCCATAACAGTTTACCTTTATATCTTTTTCGTGACCCTGAGGTGGTCCAAAAATGTGCATCTTATGAGGATGCCCTCATAAATATTACATCTTAGTTTATATTCAAGATATTAAAGACAAAGAGAGCTTGGAAAAAATCCAAGCCCCAGATAGGATTTGAACCCATGACCCTCCGTGTTCTAGTTGGATGCTGTAACCACTGAGCTACTGGAGACTCCATGTCTAGACTGGAACCGCATCCCGCAGCCACACACCCCACTAATGACTGATGCACATGAACTCACTAACAGCATCGCGCTGTCACATTAATGCATATCAAGATGCGGCCAACCAACCTCCAAGGTGAGTATACTAAATATGAAATAATAAATTCATGATATTAAAGACAAAACACGTTCCAAAGCTTTATATTAAATTTCAAATACCTTTGCAGTGTTTTAAAAAGAGGTCGTCTCTTTTTATCTCTTTGTCCATGAGCGCTTTCCCAAGGGTTTCAAATGTAACTGAACTATCAGCCTTGAGCCATTTCATCAACATTTTAAAGCATCTCAACTGATCATTGCCTTTGTCTTGGTCAAGCAAAGCCTGAACTGATTCTGCAAGGCCAAGAAGTTTTCCAAGCATCTTCCACTGATGGCTAATGTCCAAAGAAAGGCCAAACAAATGCACAGCCTTTGGAGAACCTTTCTTATCCTAGTGCGAAAAAAATGGCTAAAGTAATTGGCAAAATGCAAAGCATTGTTATATATACTTACAAAAACTTGATACTAAATGTCAACCAAAATAACGGCCTGTTTACATGCGAAAAATAGCCTTAGTATTACAGATAGAGTTGCCCTGTTCCATTGTTTTTTTGCAGTTCGTTTTCAAGAAGCTTAGGGTAGCGCTAGCACGCTGGTAGCATTACCATAGGGCTAAAGCTATTTTTTTGTTTACTTACATCACATGTAAACGCTTGCAGTAAGATAAACCTAGTAGAATGGCTATCTGTTCACATGTAAGCAGGCCATTAGACATGTTATCTGCTGTCATCGTCAAGGTTGCAGCAATAATTAGCAAACCAAAAAGTGAGTACAAGTCTGGACCAGTTTCTACATATCTGTTCAATTTATGTAGCTCCAACACAACTCGCTACCATATTTAACAAGAAAACGGAACAGATATACATAAATAGGACTGGTCCTTCATAACTTAAATACTGCTATTGACGATGGACCAGAAAACAATATAGTTGTTGTCAGCCTCTGATCACTCAGTCAAAGTGAAGCCGGAATTGATTTTTCTCAAACTTTAAACTTTTACACCATGAAGAAAAATCATAATCGGGTTTTTCTTTTATCATCACCATTAGAAGGATAAGGACTTTTCATACATACAAAAATCCAAAAAAAATATATACAATTTAATGCATACTTTGCTAGACGGTGAAGAGACCTACAACCAAAATATTGTCATTGTTACAATTTTTCCATAAAAATATGGAATTCTAGCCATGGTATAAACCAAGAGTTTGAAAATTGTTAGCCATATTCAGTTTGTCACCAAGCACACTGAGCAGGGTTAATTTAAGTCAATTTTGTATATTTTCTTATACTGACTTTGACCTTAGCTAGTGACCTCGACATTAAGTGACCTCAAATAAGAGGAAATTCTCAGATTAGTGAGATCCATTTTTTGATCTTTGTAAATATTCCAGAAACATGCACATTTTGGCTTCATGATATAAAATGGCCGCCATCTTGGATTTGTTGAAAATGAGGAATTTTCAAGTCTCCAAATAAGGAAGCTGCTATGGGAAGGACTTTTCTTAATGTACTAACAGACCACTAGTAAACATGTTCCAGGTGAGAAACCTTTGTTATCATTTTTGTCCAACCTTTTCCATTCATTTACAAGACTATAACCTAAAACTATTAATGAATGCTTGGAATGCATTATTTTCTATAGGAAAGAACTTTCAAAAATTATAACTAAAACTGAAGTTTCTTTTTCTCGTAAACGAGAACAGTTTCCTAAATTGCTTTATGTTCCTTTAAAAGCTATGGTCATCAAGAAATCTATTACCTCATCCCTATAACACCAATTTCTTGACGATGCTTCCGGGCCCCACCCAATAGGAGTAAGCTGAACGCAGTACTCATCACGGCAGCCTTGGACATTGTGAACCTTGCATTTTGAGCTCTCTTCTCTTTTTTGAACCTTAAACACACACTTCATTTCCGCAATGGTTTGGAGTTTTGTACAAAGTAACTCCAAAGTGGTTTCCAGAAATTGACGTATTTCTCCACTGAGAGTCTTGCATAACTGCTCAGAAACCGAGTCTGCCAGGGTTTCTAGAATTATTTTGATAAAGTTGTTGTGCCATCCAATGTGTAGATAGAAGAGGTTTTCATCTCGAACTGCCAATGTGAAATAGTCCGTTGAAAGAACAAAGCCCTCACAATGCAAAACGTCAGACCATTGACAACACTCATTTCTCAAAGCTGTAAAGAGTTCAAATGAGCAATCAGAACATTCAATATATAAAGGTTCTAAGAAGATTTTCGCTCTCTCTTTTCTCAAGGCTTTTGAAGAACCCTGCAAATAAAAAGGAATTCAAAATCAGAATGCATAAATTGGAAACCGAGTAAAAACTAGGCAGAAATAAATGAATAAACAATTCAACAACTAATAATAATTCATTAATGATCAATAATTTAAATAATTAGTTAATAAAAGAAAGATGAACAAAAGCGATAAATAAATGAACTTAAATCAATTCCTCCTTTAAAATGAGTGTGATCCTCCACAAGAAAAGACCTTGCATAAGCATATAAGCATAACTTATGATAAATAACT
>JAOBAY020073035.1:0-11549 GCA_025331085.2 Zoanthus sociatus | reverse complement strand
AATAAAGTATACTTTTCACAAAAATCACCAATAATTTTATGATATCTTGTGTGTGTTATAAAATAAATGTGCTCTGAAATGCAAAGGAAGTCTTCATTGTTTAAAAATTATATCAGTAAATTATACTTACAAGTTAAAACGGAAAGATGTTTTACAATAAAACCCAAACGTTATTGACTAGATTCAAGTCATCTTCATGGTGATTAAGAACTAAAAATCAAGGTGTCTTAACTTATAAACCTTTTTAGCAATCAACCATATAAATTATTGTATTAATTTTAATCTTAATTTCTAGTTGCTAACAGTTGTTTAACTGTTTGATTATAAATAATTTTAAATTGAAATTTACATTCCGAAGTGTTCTGTTTATGTCCTGATCACGAAGTCTGTACTACGTGTCAATCAGTATGACGTCCCAGTTTTGGACTCTCTCGCATGCTATAATTCTAAAACATTGCTAAGAAAGGTAAATTGGTAAAAGTAATCAACATCGACAATAGAGTTTTAAAAAAAGAAATAGCGCATTTTTGCGAAACTGTTTGTTGATATGCTTGCTTTACAGCCATGTTTAAAGCTCGTGAAAACGACATTCACACATGCAACAAAATTAATATTTTGACAAGGTCTACGAGTTCTGGGAAAAGAACAAACCGTGTCATTGCAGCAGAACCGAAACCTATTTAACTTTGACATGTGAAACAAACTTTCGAAACAAAACTACAAGCTACAAAATACCATTCTTAACTTCTCTTACTTTTGTTTATAACTTTCAGTTCGAGGATTTAATCGATGTTTTAGGCTGTCTTCAGCACAAGCCGTTTCCTTAGTCACAAACTTTGAAAAATGTCGTTTTGTCAGTTTAGATTTGTGTATCATGTATAACTGGTAAAGCACGCAAAGAATGTGAAAACAGTCATATAGCAAGATTAAAATTTTACAGCTTTCACGTCAGGTTATTTGAAACTACAGGAGTTGTACAAAATTTTAAGCCCACTTTCAATAAAACAAAGTTTATATAATTATTTTAAATTCAAATACAGACAGCACAAACGTGCAAGTAGCTAATTTGAAGCCACTATATTGGGCATAATGGACTACATCGGTCGTAGGCTTTAACCCTATAAATTATCATAAAAATTAGTGAGCCTAATTGCTAGCTGCCATGGACAGCTGTTTTCGTGTAGTAAATCGCTAGGGCATTTCCTGAGTGGGCTAGCTGTCTTCGCTAGATCTTATTAGCATCTGTTTTGAAATTTGTAGGCCTCAGCAGCATGGAATAACTAGCAAATAGGCTGAGGTTCCCAAAACTAACATAAGTAATAGTGCAAGTGCAATGCTTGTGGGATGTGGCTACAAAGATGAACTCAAGTATAGATAGCACAAACGTGCTAGTAGCTAACTTGAAGGCACTATATTGGGCACTATGACCACGTAGGAAGCCAACCTCGTACCCAGGGTCTTTTCACTGACGTCACGTTATGTCACCACTACGTCAGTGAAATGAGCCTGGGTACGAGCGGGCTTTACCTTTTATAAACTACCATAAAGATACTGTGCGTGATTGCTAGCAGCCCTCATGGACAGCTGTTTCTGCCTTTTTAGGCCTCATCAGCATGGCATAGCTAGCAAACAGGCTCAGGTTCCCAAAACGAACATAAGTAATGGTAAATGCTTGCCCTTACTTTAGTTCATCTTTATCCACATTTTACAAGCATTGTGCTTTTACCATTATTAATAAATATTTTAGACCTAACAATTAAAAAAATATATCTTTTCAAAAGTTGTAATATCCATTACTATATAGAAAAATGACATACATCAGACATAGTAAACGGTAAAATTAATTGATGTAAAGCAAAATACAGTTTTAAGAATATCATTACGTTGCTGTTTTTTAAGGAAAATATTCTAGCGGTAAGTAAGGTGCGCAGCTATCTTGTTTTGCTCTGTAGTTAAATGACACTAAACTTGTTTTGTCTAACGAATGAAATAAGTGAGATGCAATGTAAATATGATTCTTGGTAAGCAATTTTTTTTTATCTACGAGACAGTGAATCCGGCTGAGACATTGATGCTCTCATGCAATCGATTTCACTAAATATATTTTTCTTAACCTAACATCCAGCGGTGTTTATTAAACATCCGTTATAAGATTTGCCGTTCTTGAATTAGAAGCAATTAATGTTTCAACTGACCTTACAATATGATGAAGAATAACTGATGAGTATACTTTTCACAAAAATTACCAATAATTTTATGATATCTTGCCTGTGTTATAAAATAAATGTGCTCTGAAATGTAAAGGAAGTCTTCATTACATGTTTAGAACTATATAAATTATACTTACAAGTTAAAACGGAAAAATGTTTTACAAATTAAACCCAAACGGTATTGACTAAATTCAACTCATCTTCCTGGTGATTATCAGCCATATAAATTATTGTATTGGTTTTAATCTTAATTTCCAGTTGCCAACAATTTCCAGTTGTCAGCCTTCGGCTTCGGCAGATAACACAAACCTCGGCCTTGATAATTCTCGCTATCATGCTCAACCTCATCCAATAATTGCTTAATGTCGGCCCAAGAAGAAGAAACCGCAGGCACTGCCAACAATAACAAGCAAGTGCAGGCGCAGATCTATACCGGTTTCCATCGTTTGACGGAAGTCGGTCAGAATTTTCATAATAAAAAAGTAAATAGATTTCTAATAATAATAAACTGCAAGTTGAATCTCGAAAGTAGTTTTGAAATTTATTTTTTATTAACTATTTTGTGCCAATTACCGGAAAAAGAAAAGGTTCATAGTCACGCAAACATATTTTAAGGTAGTTGAAATTGACCTAGGGATACCTCTAGGAGCTTGTGCCTTCGGCGTTCGTTTGGCAGTAAATCGGTCAGAATTTTTCCTAGTGGATCAAATGGCGGCTGTTGTAGTTTTTTAACAAACTAATGAGGTGTATTCGCGAACAAATGAATCACGTGGATTAATGAAATCTACGTTGAAAACTTTGAACATCGAACAAAGCCTGGTTCATGCACAGTCATACGTTTTTCAGTTTGTAAAAGATTTTACAAAGTAGAAACTAATAGGAAATTAGGCGATACTTTTTTTTGAACGATGTTTAAAGTAATGATTTTACAATACAAAACCATTATTGCCGACGCCTATTAAATCTCCTGAGACATTCTTTTTTAAACATGCAAATTAGCGGTGTAAGTAAACATATTGGTTCTAATGAAACGAGCTTAGGAGAAAAATGCGAAAAGGGATCTTCAAACTTGGCGCTTTAGCTCCTACCAGAATAAATAAAAGATTTTTCTTTATCTAATATCATATTTTAATTTTTAACTATAATAGCCAGCCGTTTTTATCTTACTTTGGTTATATATAATATAACTATATACACTTTTTTTTAAAATAGGAACCAGCAAAATTTTGCCCAGGTTCAATGTTTTTACTTTTTCAGCAATTTGAGACTTAAAATGTATGTATATGCCATATGCACCAAACTATGTAATTTCGAAGGATATATGGCCAGGAGCGTAGCCAGCCAGTTTTTTCTGGTAAGCCCGGCCTTCACAGGTTGACGAGGCTGCTTTGGCCGACCAAATAATTTTTCTAATAATAAGTCAAAATGGAGACGAAAATAAAAGCATAATTTTTTTTTACTTTGATGGATTAATGGAAGCATTTCATGCCATTCCAAAAAGTCTAAACTGTAGTTCACTATCTGGTCGATCGACTTCACCACTCCCCCTCGGCCGTCTATATCGCTGTTTGCGACGTGGTGATGTTTTAAATGAATAATGAAGAAAACAAGTCCAGCAGAATTATTTCGAGGGACCATTTTATCTGTTCTGTACCTTCATTTTCCGAAATGAAAGAAATTGGATGAAGAAAGTTGCTAGGATTTAAGAATAACTGGTAAGCCTGGGCTTATCTGGCTTATAGGTAGCTACGCGCCTGATGGCAATAAGTGTATATTGTACAACACAGTATTTGTCACAGTTGGAGTTTTTTAGTACACTTTTGTTTATAAGAATATACTTTATAAGAATTGACCAGATTTTAAGAATATTTTAAGAATAATGCTGAGACTCAGATTTTCTTAAGAATATAATTTTGCATGTTTGAAAAAAAAAACATTACTGACTACGTGTATTGCAATTGTACTCTAATCCCAAATAGCAAAGCCATATACAGATTTATTACTTTGAAACTCTTAGATACCACAGTCAGTTTAACGGAAATTTTCGTCACCGATATTCCCGAAACTAAGAATATTCGTACGAATATTTTCGGCCTAAAATCGGCCGAAAAATAAGAATATCCAGCCTCGGTACGAAAAAACAATATTCTTATAAAAAAAAGGTGTAATTTCCTATTAGTTTCTCCTTTGTAAAATCTTTTACAAACTGAAAAGGCAGTACAATAAAGCGAAATTAACATTACACTCAATATGTGTTATAAGAATCAATAAATGTCGTGTTAGCCTTGTGATTCTTAGTTAGGGGTGATAAGAAACGAAAGTCTGGAAAGCGACAAACTCGACAAACTCGACAAAGCAACTTTCATTTGCGCGCATCGCAAATTCAATAGGATCAAAAGAATATTCTTCTGCGTTATCGGGCATTCATTTTAGTGAACAATATATTCAATAAAATTTTCAACTATGGTTAACAGTCAATAGCATCAATGAACAACCAGTGCAATTTTATGGGTTTTTGTTTATGAAACAAAATTTAGTCACTCGCTACTGTCCAGACACTATGAAAAACGAGCGTCGATATTTGAGATACAGAAAGAAAAAATGAGTCCTGCAAATTGTTTTCGCATTCGAGCTACAAACAATTTTACACTAGCGACTATTTACTGATTCCATGATTGGTGCTGTAATGTAACAAAATAAAGTTGTCGGCCATTCCTCAGCCTCGGGTGTGTTCTTAGCATGTTCTTAAATTTTGGCCGATTTTCAGCCTGACGCTCTTATAAAAATAATTTTTATTAAAAAATAAAAGAGTGTATCCAGTATCTCATGAGAATAATTTAAAAATGTAAACACTATGATAATTTTATCAAATTGTTGAACATGGCAGTTAGTCATTAAAACTAATTTCCCATACAAAGTCTTATAAAATTTATTATAAACTTTTCCGAGCCTGAAAAGGGTTTACACCAACTAAGTATATATGATCATATTAGGAACATTTTAACAACATCTAATGCTCAAATCTCCAAAATATTTAAAAACATTTAGCCTCGGCCGAAAAATAAGACGTTCTTATGGAAAAAGAGTGTAATTAGGTAAATTAACACTACTATTCTATTACTCTTTAATTTTTGTGCTAATGGGTTTTTTGTATTTTATTCTGTGAACGGCTTTTAGTGAAGAAAAAAACGGTTTTATTGAAGAAAAAACAACACAAAATTTTAACAGCAAAAATATTGAAAACAAAGTTTACCTACCTTGAGTTCACCTTCTGCTTGTCTCTTGTGTATTTTGGGCACGATTGGACCCAATTGACTAAAAAATTGGCCGACATGTCCAAAAATAAATGCTCTAAAAACTCATTGCCATCTCATACCAATCGGTTTGCAAAAGCCCGCTCAAAGGACGACTTTTGCCGAAATATTATTCTTTCGTTTCTGTCTTCGTGCGATCCGCGCTGGACGTTGCAGAGACACCAAATGTCGTTTAGCAACCAAGGCTCAACAAATCCTTTATGACCCTAGTGGACTATACAAGCCTGCGTTTATCTCCGGTTTCTGTAGCCGGTTAAAGGGATGAGAGTATTTGAGCTCCTTCTGGACGGATTACTAATCCATTGCAGGTTAGCTCCCAGTAGACGCTGGTACTCATTTGCCTACCCCGATGGATGGAAAGGTGAGTTGGCTTAGACGTAAAAGAAAGTCACCCATATGGTACATCACACTGAGGATGGCTTGTGGTTGGAAAGCAGAGATCTTACCAAATGTGCCAATCACGTCCAGAAAAACTGTACATTTATTTATTTTGTCAAACCCTTTGATTCCGCTGACCGTGACCTAAATTAAGGAAAAAGTCAGCCTATTCTTTGTCGTTCTAAGGGAGTTGAGATTGGAAGAGCTAAAACAATGAACTTTTACCACCTATGTTATTGCATCTCGCTGCAACACTTTTTCATTCACGTACTTTTCAGTGTAAAACAAGAAGCAGGGTTCCTTTTAAAATCTACGTCACATTCCATGAAGATTGATGTGCTAACTGACGGCGGCGAATTTTCTTGATTTTAAAAATTCGTAAAAAATCGCAGTTTGTTTACATCAAAAAAAAATCGGGATGAAAAAAAAATGAAAGATTTCGGCACTGCCACGCAACGCCAATGCCGCAATCAAGGTGAAGAGCCAATCAAATCACTCATAAACATGACAGCGCGCGCGCTGGACTAATCAAAAATGGCGGAAGAATTCAAGAAGGACAATATGTTTACAGAAAGTGAAAAAACAATATTTCTTAACCTGTATTTAAGGCCGACCTTGTCTGTGGAAAAGTGGTAGTTGTACAGGCAGGAGCGCCAAAACACGAACGAAAAACTATACGAAAAGTTTTTAAAATATGTCAACCAAGGCATTAAAGAAAACAATTCACTCGCTCAGAACCTCTACATATAGTTAGTTGGCACGCGCGACTGTCACGCCATGTTTTGTTATTAACTGCGAGAAACCGCTGATGTAATTGGTCTTATCGCAGGCAACAACGAGATTATTGTGAGTAGCGAAAAATTGCCCTCGTCTGACATGTCGCAGCAACTTGCAAGTTTTTGTTATCGCCAGCATTGCATTGCAAGTTGCTGAAAAAATTGCTCAGTGTAACAGGGCCTTTAATGATATAGCTATGAATAAAAGTTGCCATTATACATTTTGGCCTAATACTCTCTTTACTCATCAGCGTGTTATCCTTACAAAACACATAACAAAACAAAACCTCAATTTATTTAGATTCATATTTTTGTTCAGAACAATACGACTCACGTTCAGAAAAACAGAGTGTATCAGTTAAGAATGCAAATTAAATCTTTCTCTCCTCCACTGAATATTTTAAATCAGCATGCAATAACGTGTAACAGCAAGCAAGATTGACCTAATCGGTTTTGTTTACAGTTGAAATTCCAATAACAAAGCGGGGAAAATTACCGAAGCCGAAATTCAATTACAAAATACTCTGTAGTATACAAGACAACATACTGCGAAGTTGGCGAAGGAGAGAACATTGACTGTTCTATATGATGTACACTTTTCTTAATTATTAAGAACCAGTAAAATTTTGCTTATGCTCAATGTTCTAAAAGGCCCTAAAACGGAATCAATACCCTAAATTTTTGTCGATACGATAGTGAAGGAGTTGAAAGAAGTATTTGAGTTAGAAGAATTTTAAGGACGATCTCCAAACCGTCTCTCCTAACCATGCGAAAGTGCAACTTTCGTTAGGGAACGGTTTGGCGATTTTCTATCAGATATGTATTAAATCCAAAATTAATTTTCAAACCTCACTAAAATTCCCCCCAAACTCAAGTCTCTCTTAAAAAAACTACATTTACAAAACGTATCTCCTCCCTCAAATCTCATCTCTGAAAAAATCTCAAAATACTCAAGACGCTTCCTTTTTATTCAGTCTGTGATGTGATTATCGGATTTTTCACATTTCAAAACAATGACGGAGATATCATCAGAAATATCACTAAAAGTAGCGAAAAATTGGTCTTAGGGTAGAGATTGGCCTTAATTGACCCAGCAACTTGGGGTTCACTTCAAAATGTTCCTATTTTGTTCTTTATCGCCATATATTTTTTAATAGCTGAAAATCAACTATAATGTTCGTAGGTAGTTTATGTATGTATGCTCTTTTTTATTGTGATTTGAGACAGTATCTCTTGTAATTTAGTTTGTGAAAAGATCATTTCACCTTTGTTATTCAAAATTTTTTTCTTAACATCACTGTTATTTCCACAGCCTAAGATTGTTTTTCATTTGTTCTTATTTTTAAAACGATTCAGTGAGCCTCGCTGTTCTTATCAAGTTTGTTCAAGCAACGTAGAACAATCATTTGTATTGTTACTTTATATCAATATTATGTTTTAACAGTTACCCAAAACACTACTAAATGGTGCAAGGCCGATTTTCCCTCAGTCTGGTTCGGCCGTGATTTCGAGAAGCCTCTGCCTGATTAATAAAGCTGCCTTTTTATGGGCCCGATTACAAACGAGATGACTCAGTTTTTTCGACCCCGGCGTTGAACTCAACCCTGGGCATTGGCAGGCTGAAATTTCAGTTCTGGTTCAATACAAAAACTTAATTAAATCAAATTCGCGATTACATGGCAAAATTTTCAACCTAGAGTTGAGTTCAGTCCCGGGCCTGAAATTTCAACCCAACTTGAGCCTGCTGGGCAAAACTTTCAGCACCGGCAGGCGCGCGGCTACCTGTACGCAACTACGCATGTGCGTAGGCAAGCTGTCCTCTGGATTTGGCGCCAATGTCGTAGATCGCTAGCGCGTCCATAAAGAACCTTTGTAAATTCCATTAAACATAACAAAGATACAAGTCATTAAATTTTTACTAAGGGAATTATTATGTTGTGTTTAACTAAGAGTA
Source organism: Zoanthus sociatus (assembly GCA_025331085.2). Classification (NCBI taxonomy): domain Eukaryota; kingdom Metazoa; phylum Cnidaria; class Anthozoa; order Zoantharia; family Zoanthidae; genus Zoanthus; species Zoanthus sociatus. The sequence continues at coordinate 2,917 of JAOBAY020073035.1, read as the reverse complement.
TAATATGATTAAAATGTCCAGCGGAACAGGCGAATTTTGAAACAATTAGCAATTTGCCAAAAACCACTTAATAATCTTGTCAATTTGTGAGTACCTCTGAAAATATCCCTGCTACGCGTCTGACCGGGGTTGAACTCAGCCCGGACTGGGTTGAAAATTTTGCCATGTAAACTTACAATAGATTTAATAAGGTTTGTATTGAAGCCATCCCTGTTAGCAGGGCTGAGTTCTTCCACCCTGGGGTTGAAAAAACTCCGTATAATCGACCCCGTGCAGAGATTTGCCATTTCAGTTTCTGTTTTATTGAGAAAAACAACTGTTTTTTTTTCTTTTTTTTAAATGTTGGGCTGGCGCTGCAATTTTCCTTTTCATAAACCGTTGTTGGCACTTGAAACAGCCGATACTACAAAACAGTCCATGCCATACCATAAAACTGTCAATGCCATCTGCTGTCACTGAGGGCATCGACTGTTTCATGAGACGGCGTCGACTGTTTCAAATGGCAGCGACGGCTTACAAAAGGTAAAATTGCCGGCGCTCAGTACAGGAAGTGCTACCTATAAGCTTACATTTGCTATCTATATTATTATTAGACTTATATAAAGTGATCAATTGGAAAGAATATGGACTCAGAAACAAGATTTCCGAGTGCCTGAATCAGGTAATACTAAATATGTGGCCCAAAAACGTATTGACCATAATTAACTGCTTCCTTTTATAAAAGACAATGTTGATAATTGATATGATAAAACAGAGCTCAACTTTTAAGGTCGTAAGAGATGACTGTAATTTTGTGAAGCAAGGTGCATGCTGGACAGGGTTACTCATACTAAACGAATTAAAAAATTTACATTCCTGAAATTTGAAAATTTCCCATTCAAATTTCATAATGCTCGAAAGAGTTTTCGGACAAATTTTGAAATTACTTCATGCTCTCGTCGGTAGCCACTTTATAAAAATCAAATTGAATATCATTCAGGTCACTGTAAGCAATTTCAAATCCGTGATAATTAAAAAAGTAAAAATTAATTTTGACGGCGTGAAAAATGAGACCCACGACATTCTAAACAAGCTGAATGCAGTGAACATCAGCCATTTTTGCCTCATAGTCAAGTTTACAATTTTTAACAATATATATTTAACGTTAAAAACTTAATTCATTAAGCTGAAGAAATGCATTAAAAATGATAGTTCTGTTCAAGTGTCCGGAAAACATATAATTTTATTTCTTTGGAAATTATTGTATTCAAAAACAGCTATATATTGTTAGATATTAATCCGTTTTTAAACATCAAACTTGGGGATTTTGCTATTTACCGCGTGTTTCTTGCTATATAGATCTTACTTTGCGGTTATGAGAATTAAAGGACATTTCCCCAGGCGCTAGACCCTCACGATATGAAAGTTATTCAGTGAAATGTCTTAGCTCTCTAGAATCCAGTATCTTCGACAGTTCGTTCACAGGCCATTAGGTAACTAAAAGAAATATATATGAAAAATTGACAAACAACGAGAATAAATTTTCTGTAACTATATTTCGATCGGCCACACCGATCTTCATCAGGTTGTAAGGATATTTTTACACAAACAAAAGTTATATATTGGGAGAACGAAATATGATATATCAAGTTCGTAAAAAATCTCAAAAATGAAAACCGTTGAAAAACAGTAAACGAAATATGATATAACATGTAAATAACAAATAAGCAGTAAATTATACAAAAAATGAAAAAAGAAATAACGAAAAAAGAAAAGAGAAATGAATAAATAAAACCAAAGGAGAATAAAAAGGTAGAAAATGTAAAAAATTAAAATTTTGGCTGGCCCATGGACTATTAGTAGTTTGGACTTATCTTTTGTAGTGATCCCTGCATACCTTTTCTTTTGAACCTGTTTTGCTTTATCTTTGTGTTGTAGTTTATATACCCTATTCACATTTTTTTCATTTGATTCAGGTTTATCTTTCATTGCCTTCATTCGAAGCTTAGTAGCCTCATATGAACGAGCTATATCCAAGTGTTTTCTGATAGGAGTTTTTTTTATTGGTGTTGTCCAGAATGGCAAAAATACTTTTTTCCTTCATGAGGCACAACATTAGATCTGTAAACAAGAAATAATTTGACAAATCTAACAGTGCTCCATAAAAATCACCAATGTTTTCATAACTATCTAGTAGTTTCATTCACAACTCCTCTGAAAAACTCTGTCATCTTGTTAAGCACAACGTCAATGTCATCCTTATCTTTTTCATTGTTAAATGACAGGCTGGTGTAAACTTTCAGAGTCGAGGGAGAAGAACATGTAAGAAGAGTTACCGCTCTTCTTCGTTTGGGATGATCCTTTGATTGTGACTATATTTTGTAATTTTCTCTGATCTGTTTGAGCAATTTCCAGTCTTTCTTGTAACTAGCATCATCCAGTAAAATTAAAGTCTCGGGGAATGGAATGTGTTGTAAAATCTTTAGTGCTGGAATGTTTTCGTTTAAAATCTATATTTCTGACACGATGTTGTATTGCAATGGACAAGAAAGTAACATGATTGTAGATGATATTTCTGTTGCTGTACTCCTACATGCAGAAAATGTTGACATTGTGTATTTTCCACGACAGTACCAGATACGTAGGAGTAGATGCATACCAGTTTATTGAAGATAAATAATGGTTAATTTGTTTAGATGCATATTTCAAAACTGTTGAGTAAAAACCTGGCAGTTTTATCTGTAGATGACTAAAACATTGAGAATTAAACCCTGTCAAATGTTATCAACTGGTAAGATCAAGTCATAGTTAGTAGAGGGAGACTGGTTAGGAAAGTCGGCAGGGATCAAAGGACAAAACAGTAGAGGCCACGCTGATGTTGAACTGATCAATCACGTGACCCTTACCGTGCACACTGAAGATTTTAAAACCATCATGG
>JAOBAY020073034.1:0-19940 GCA_025331085.2 Zoanthus sociatus | reverse complement strand
AGACCGAGGGCTGAAGCAGGCCGTTCAACTTCGAAGATGAAAAATTCCTTGTCATCGGTCGCTCAAGTTCAAGCTATTTCATGTCGCTTTGTAGTTTCTCATTGAAGGAAGTGCGGTTAAAGTGAACGAAATCCAGAATGAAGAGACTTGTTAAACTGAAAGAGTGCAATCGAGATGTTAATTTCTCTCATAACTTGTTTGTTAAATTGTTAAGTGAACTAACTCTCAGACTTTGTGTTCGCGTTACTGTTCACTACTTTACATTATGCAAATTTGTGTGCCATCGAGTCAGGTTGATTGGTTCTATAATGTTTAACACAAATCTGAATTGCCCAAAAACATTTTTTCATAGAAATAGATTGTAAAGGTTAAACTTCAGCGTAGTGTTCGAACTAACATTGAATCGGACATACCAAAATGATTTTTAGACCTCTGAACTTAACTGTTTTTCGTCTTGTCTCGAATGGTTCGATACCGCGGTTTTAAAAAGAAGCAAGAAAACCCAATGAATCTTCTCAAATTCTCATCAAATGCTTGCTAGCTATGAACGATTTAATAAATAAACTCAACTAAAAACCATTTCTTGTTTTCTTTTGTGTCGGCAAGTTGTTGTATGACAACGCCAAGCTTGATTAACTTTGGGCTTGAATTTTGCATGTTTACTTAAGTTAAACACAAGTTTTCGGTTTTTCTGGATTTCTTGAAAACTACTGATTTTCACAAATATTCGATAACATTTTTGAAAATACTTCCCTATGAGTGTCATTCAGGCAAAGTACTAAGAATTTCGATTTTTGAAGCCTTGCCGCCACTTCTCAATTTTTACAGACAGACGCTAGTCGTCTGTCTGTAATGCTTAATGCTTTTTCATTCCGTAAACAAGCATATAACAGAGCTTTACATAAACTTTGCCCCACGACATTAGATAGACTAGATTTAGAGTAGAGTACAGTACACTATAAGATCTCGTAGTTGTTTTGAATTTCGAATTTACTAAGTAAATTATCCGCAACCGAATTTACTATTTTATTCAAAACTGACTATCGTATGTGGTATGTTTAGCCAAGAAACAGTACTCGGGCTGTCATGTCCAGTTGTCCTTTCAAGACAACTTTTGACAAAAATGGATGCTTGCTAACCTAAATTCTAAAATTCATTGTTTTGTGTTGCAAAATTTCAAAGCTTTTAATGCTCTGCATTAATTAGATAATGCATGCAACAGTACTGAAATAAATCTGTTATATCTACTTAATAACGCTTTAACGGTTTGTAAAATAAAAGTAGTGGGTTGCATTTGATAAACAGCAGTTTAACACTAAAGGATTTCCTTTATGTCACTAGTGACAACAATATACCATCTTCAACAGTGAGTTTTTAACTTCCGCCGTGAGTTTTTAACTTCCGCCGTGAGTTTTTAACTTCCGCCGTGAGGTTTTCTTTTTTGCCGTGACCTTTTCTTTTTTGCCGTGAGCTTTTCTGTTTTGCCGTGAGGTTTTTTTGTTTTGCCGTGACCTTTTCTTTTTCGCCGTGAGGTTTTCTTTTTCGCCGTGAGCTTTTCTGTTTTGCCGTGAGGTTTTTTTGTTTTGCCGTGAGCTTTTCTTTTTTGCCGTGACCTTTTCTTTTTCGCCGTGAGCTTATCTTTTTTGCCGTGAGCTTTTTTGTTTTGCCGTGAGCTTTTCTTTTATGCCGTGGCACTTGTGGGCCACCGTAGTAGCGGTTGTAGTAGTTGAAATGTTAGCCTTAAGAGTTTGAGAGTTTTCGAGCACATAAAATCCTTTGACTGCAACTCAGGGGTTGAATTCTCTCAACGTTCCATTCATTTTTCACCACGATATGAAGGCACACAGAGCAAAACTTTTACACTTTCCGGCACTAAAGATCTATTCAAAAAATTTATTAAATCTATCAAAATAAAAGAATAGTAAATTCCCGAGTTTGCAAATTAATATTAAGTGTCATAACAATTAATCATACAAACTATATAGTAAAATCCTTATCAACAAAGATTTGCTAAAACTTTTAATAATAAAAATCTCGGCTAAAATACGACATTATCATTATCATTATCCTGCTGTCATTATCATTACTTGATACATGTTCATTATCATTACTTGATAATGACAGCAGGACTGTCGAAACGTCGTATTTTACCCGAGATTTTTATTATTAACTATATAGTAAGAAAAGAATAAGGCAAAGACATTGCGTACCTGAAGGTATTTACCAAACTTAATTCCTGCCTGAAGTTTGGTTAAAGGTAAGTGTTCTAGATAATTAAACTGGTTGTTTTTTTTGTCTTCGTTCTGGTAACAAGAAAAAAAAAATAATGTAATTAGTAGTCTTAGAAGGCTTCCTCTTAAAAATTGTCACTAAGAATTTGGTAAAACTTATTAGAAGTTTTGAAATAAATAAAACAAAGAAATAAATCATCTATTTAAAGTCAATTGCGAAGGAAGTGGTTGCCGCCCATTCTTCCTATCCATAGGCTATTGTTTAATCGCTCGACGGCCCAGATATTGGAAAGAAGACAAATTTGCAGAGGGAGGAAAACTGAAGTAACTGTAGGAAAACATGTTAGCGTCAGATTGAAATCAAGAAATCTCCGCCGGCTTACGAGCCTAGGACTCAATCCTGTGTCGTAAAGATGCAAATGATGGTCACTATTGAAACTGTGGTAAAACATTCCAAGCATTTAAGAACACTCAAAAAATGTAGAAAACACTCACCCACAGCTCGATTTTTCTACTATTTTCCATGTGTTCTGAAATGCTTGTTGTGTTTTATCAGTCTAATACACGGCTTAGGCTTCTTTATTAGTTGAATAATCATATGGTCAATATCAAATCTCAAGTAGGTATTAGTTGCACGTAAAGAAAGGGAGGAATGGGGTGCTAAAATGTTCAACATTTCACTTGTTTCTCCTCCCAGGGATAAAAAGAATGGTAAATGAGGTGGGAGATTTTTACAACAGATGAACCACTCCCTCTGTAGAATCATTTGCTACCTCGTCTTGACCATCTTCCATCTTGTTTGCTAGTTTGTCCAGAAGTTCCTCGTGACCATCAAGTCCCTCCACATACTGCTGAACTATGTAAAGATACAGAAGGTTAAAGTACTTAATGATATCAAACTTCTTCGTCTAGATAAGCATCAATTTAATCATTGAAGTATTATAAGTTACATGACATGAAAAACATTTGTAACCAATTATGAAAGACAAAAAATGGTCATTATTGGGATTGGAACCAAAGACCTCTTGACTGTTAGTGCAGTGCGCTATGAAGTTACAGCTTTAGAATTCGAAAAGCATCTTAGCAGTTTTTTTCAAATGACAAGCTATCCAATCTTTGAATTAATAAAGAAAAATCAGATCCAATTTCCGAGTTAAGAAATATTTGTGCATCCCTGCAACTTCTATTAGGAAAAAGTGTTTGTTTTACAGATAAGAAAATTGAAAGTAACTTGATAACCTTAAAAGCCTTGGCATTGCATTTTAATTGGAAATGGTAAATGACTTCATCCATGGATGAGATGACGCGTAAGGAGCCTTTTGATTTCTACTTGTCACACATATATTTCATATCTTACTTGTGTAAGCTGTTAGCCCTTCTTGCAAAGCCTTGTTTCTGTTAGCCTTATCATTTGTCAGCAAAACAACTTGAACTGACATTTTGTCCTTATTTCCTTTGGAGTTTTGAAGGTGATCACAGTACCATCTGCAAAGAATTGAAATTGAACTTGTAATCCACATCACGATAAACATAAACATTCTAGCGTATGATCAACTGACTTAATCTTGTCAGAACCGGTAACTAGGCAAACTTGTTTGACTGACCAGAGCCAGTTATATATTTGTTTTGCAGGACTTGCCATGATATAGTCCAAAATCCAGTACATAACCAAAAGATTAGTGTTTGACGTTGTCACCACCTTATCGCGGTGGGACAGTTTGTGTGTTTCCGTGACCCCTTAAGCTAGTATGCTGGACGAGATATTAATAAACACCTGGTAGGGCCACCCATGCCAAACAGGTCGAGGGGTTTGGGGTTATGATGAGGGCTGATAATTCACCCCTATTATTATAATTCATTATTATTATTATCATTATCATTATGGAAACCAGAGTTTTTGCGAACTAAAGTAATACAGGGAATGTTACACCCATTTCTCACAAAGCAAAGGGATAGAATAATTTTTCTCAAGTCCGACAGGAAGCCCTCTAGTTGAATAGGCCACGCGTAATGGCAAATAATTTTTTTTTTCAAAATCTTTTTGCTATACATTTAAATTGTTAAATAGTTCATTGAGACTGCAGGTATTGCCTCTAGTTGAATATATGTATGTATAGCAAAAGTAATGTATGGCTGCGAATTTTTAGAATTATTTAATCCTTTTTAAAATACGTTTGATTTAATCTTTTAATTATGTGAATTTGAATCAAACGAAAAAATACATTTATTCATTTTAAATAAATTACATTTGATTTGAACATAAACTGTGTCAATTTAATCATACTGAGAACTCCCTTTGATTTAAACTTTTTAAATGTGTAAACTTAAACTTTTTTGCGACAATATTCGTTTGTTTTTAATGTGAATTTAATACCTGTAAAATACTTAAATTTCATTTAATCTTCCTGGGGCGAGGACGACCAAGACATCATTTTAAACAAACGTACTGGGTTCTAGACTTATGGAGAGTGATCTATGGTTGGAACAAGATGGAAGGCAACCTTGTGAAGGCATCGAAATTGCTTAACAAAGCATGCAAACTCCTTTCAGAAAAAAAAATGAAAAACAGTCCTTGAGCTCTAAAATTGCATTTTCAACATCTTCCAACTCCTTGGAGGACTTCAACCAGCTTCTGTTACAAGCTAGCTAAAGAAAAACCCATCAAGAGAAAAAAAAGGAATGGAATTTGCTCTACTCTATTGTGTTGTTTTGAAGATAACAAATGTTGAGGATGAGTGCTCTCACGATTTAAAATGGGACTCTGTACTAACTTCAGGCATGCTCATGTTTACGGATGAACACAATGAAAGTGCTATTAGAAGAAAGACATTGGAGTCTCTTCAAGCCAAATATCCATTACTTGGCCAGAATGATTTCGAATTTGTAAAAGTAAGACACAAAGCTATCTCCACTCTCCAACTCGTACCTGGAAATGAATAAAACTTTGCAGTTGTAAAGAAAATTTTTGGTCAAGGGCTGCTTTATGTCGAAATGAAGCAGGGATTTAATTTCATCCACAGCAAAGATTCTAATAGTGATGAAGATCCACCGGTGTCATTCACTGATGTTGTAAGCTTGACAAACAAGAACTTCACGAAAAAAAACAGCCAAAGTAACCAAAAGCACTTCAAGCCAGGGAAGTCCTTCACAAGTATCCAGCTACAGTAAGGAAACAACCAAGAAAAATATGGATGGTGACCTGTTAACGAACATTGCAAATAAAAAGGATGAAATCCTGCCTTGTGGTGATGGAGCTCTGAATGTCTTGATCAGTGCCAATTATTAACAAAATCTTTGATCCAGTAGAAATATTGAGATTTTTTGCAAAAAAATCTTCTTCATGGCACAAAATCGCAAAATTTGTCCTACTGTGAAAAACGTGACGACGAGACTAACTTTATTTGTGTTGATAGACAAAGCCTGTTATACACAACCTTTTCAGAGCTGGAAGCAATTACAGATTATACTGTCACCTTTGAAGTTGACTTTATTGGTGAGATAACGAAGGGTCTCGGAGGCCCAAGGAAAGAGTGTGGATAAAGTTAATGAACAGTGTAATAAAAGAAAAATATTTTGATAAAGGCATTCAGGAGTATCTTTACAATGATAACTACTATGTTGGTACCTGAAATCGTCACTTTGGAGATGTTTCCTAATAAAACTGAAAATGAACTGAAAGCTGCACTAGATGCTAGCAGTTCTATCTCATACAGATCAATCAGACAGTGATATATATGTCATTGAAAGCAGTAAGAACGATGACTGCACCTATGATGATGAGCACCCTTGTGATGAGGATGCGACAGCTACAGAAACATTTTCAAGCAGTACAGATCTTCAAAATCTTTTGATGGAACAAATTAGGAAAGTAAAACAACGGGGAACATTTTTGCTAAATGATCAGGAGACAGCAGATATGGGGAAATACTTATTTCAGGCAGAAGAGAGCGGAGCAAAACAGATAAAAGTGAAGTTTATAGGCAAAACAGCGGTTGACCACGGTGAACCCTCGAAAGAATTTTTTCTGCTTATTTAATGTTGCTGCTCAATCCAAGTTGATCCACAGTGGGGCTTTGAGACATAACATTGCTTCATTAGATGAAAGAACTTCTATTTCTATGGCCAACATACAGCTTTTGGATTATTACAAGGCTATTCTGGACCAAAAAGTGCTTTTCTAAAACTGTAATTGATTAAATATTGAGTGGTAATATTGAGACAGTATCTAAAACCATCTGTCCCCAGTCGGGATCACCAAGTTATTGTGGTAGGGTAGTTTGCGTGTCAAAAGATATGTCGCACATTTTGGCCTCAAAAGGTATCAAATGAAGACCTATACCAAAAATGTGCTGCGATAATATCTTGCATGAGATCAAGCACCATCGCCTGAAAAGGCTCAGACACATTTTTAGGATGGAGCAGGAATGGATCCCCAAAACAATACAATACAATAATATTTATTTACCGAGGCTGAAATTAATAAACATATAACAGTTTACTAACTAATGGCCCTAAAAAAACAATAATTTACAAATACATTAAAAAAAACAACTAATGTTCTACATTAAGTAATACAATGCAAAGATTCAAGCAAAGAATCATCCAATACTGTAAACGATGACTTGACGGTGACAACCACTTGAAGGAGATGACTTGACAACTGTGTGATGGTGACAACTTGACAACTGTGCGATGCAATGCAGTGGACTCCTGTTGGGTAGTGCAAGTTTGGACAGCCAAGAACAATCTGGCTAAGAACAGCCCAGGCCAAATTGAAAGAAATGGGTCTGACTTGGGGCGAAGTCCAAAAAATTGCTAAAGACCACCAGAAGAAGCATTGCCGAGTTGCAGCCTTATTTTCCACCCGGGAAGAAGAGGATAAGTCAATAAGTAAAACCATCTGTAGAAGAGATACAAATCACTGAAATCAAAAAGTCTCTACAGAGACTGCAACAAAATATTACCGATGAGCAATTATTTCAGAATGAGGCTTCATTTAATTTTGATCACAGGTTTGAAGCAGGTTACGGCAAACCTATTGTACACTTGAAGGACAAGGAAGATATATGCAGTCTAACTTCATTGCACAATATTATTTTGTCATCAGCTGCAGAAATTACCCAATTTATTGATGGTCCAAAATACCCCAACTTATGACATACTCGACTCATGAAAGACAACCATGGACTTTTCACAAAGACACTTGAGAAGCAAACAGATCTTTCTCCTGATCTTGTCGATAATATGTTTGATCCCCAGATCAGTCTTAAGGACAGCAACAGGTTTAGGTTCCTCATCCATTTTAAAACATTAAAACGGTGCATGTTAAATGATTTTGCTGAAACACATTAAATAATATTCTTTTACCTTGCTTATAAATAATATTCTTTTACCTTGCTTATAATTATTTCCACAATTTCAATAAAGAATGCATGCATATATTTTATATTACAAATTATAACATAGATAGGACCCTGCACATGCTCTGATTGGTCAAAAAAATCCATGTTTTATAAAAGTATAAAACACAGAAAATCAAAAAGCGTGTTTAATTGTTTTTTCTCACCGGCATCCCTCTTGCCAACATTTTTGTTAGAGATGACAGAAAACATTTTATTTGAAGAAACTTGTGATGGAGTTCACTGCAAAGCATCAGAAAGTTTCGAAAAACAAGAAGAAGCAAAAACTGCTATTCGAGGACAACCTTAACGTTATCGGTCACCATGCCGAGGCACAAGCCACCAAGAACACCACAAAATGGGGAGCAGAACTATTTGAAGGTAAGCACAATACAATGACAAATTAAAATTTTTCAACTGAAAGTCATTTATTATAATTCTCTGTACATTTGCAACAATTTAGGCAACAAGCTTGAAACCTACACACCACAACGATAAACAAATGGCTGAAAAGCAACATGTTCAAAACATAAACAATTTACAAGGAGAAAACTTTAATGTTCCATGTGAATAAAAATAGGCTCAATGTATCTTTTTCAGACTGGTGTAATGACAGAGGTGAGCTGAGTGACATGGAGTTGGACAAGGGTTGCGGCGATGTTTTCCGAAGCCCATGCAAAGGATGGCAAATTATACAGTTGCTCCTCATTACTGGCCATAAGAAATGCAATTGAATGGTTCTTAAACAACCCTCCACACAACAGAGGCATGAAAAAAACAAAAGGTGAAGCCTTTCAGTTGTCTAATAAAATGCTCAATTCCAAAATTAACGTCCAGAAGAAGAACGGCAAAGAAAACATAAAACATAAGCCAGCCATACCTCCAGGAGATCTCTGAAAGCTAAGTGTTTCAGTTGTAATTTATGGTGGTACCCTACTTGGCCTCCTACGCAATGTGTGGTTTAACACTTCCCTTGGCTGGTGTAGAAGAAGCTGAGAGGGTCAACACAAACTTTATGGTTACAGCTTTATGTTTGAAGTAGATGAAGATTGCTGTCTGTACGCTCGCATGGAATGTCAATGAAGCAACCAAGAACCATCCCAGCAGAATTGTCAACGTGCGGAGTTTGTGAAAATTTGGGCACATGTATCAGACCTCCAGTGACCCCAACCTGGACGGACTATGGTGCCTGAAGAAGTAAATTTCCAAAAGAAATGTCAGCTGTGAAGCTTTCTTCCATTATCTGAAACGAAAAGGAGCTAAAGAGTCCGACGATGTGTGGTATGAAAACAGACCACTTGGCGTGAACAAACTCCAGAGCATGATGAAAGATATCTCCAAGGCAGCCACATTATCGCAGATCTATACCAATCAATCTGTGAGAGCCATGGTCACAGATGAGCAGATATCCTCCGGTCACATAACGAATATATCTGGTCCCCACAATGAAGAGACTGCATGAAATGGTATTAATAGTACAAATAAGGCCCGCGCAGGGGAAGGGGCTGGGGAGGAGGCAGGAGAGGGAGGGGGCTTCAGCCCCCCACTTTTTTTGCTCGAAAAAAAATAAAAAAATATTTTGACGCAAACTGTGTTATTTCACAAATCCTGATACTTTCAGATTCAGCGATATCTGCAACTAATAAAGTGAGTGACGCTTAATAATCGAGCATGTGGCGTTCTTATCGTAGTAAGACTAACAATTACATTTTGTGAATTACATTTTGTTTACTTTGGCGTTGTCGGTACGGTGTTTAATTTATGTTTATTTGGATAATAAATTCATTACTTCATAAGCAGATTGTTGTTGTATTTCCTGAAACACAATGAAAATTGACAGGTGAGTGATGAGAAACCCCATTACTTTTGCATTTTCCCACTCTTAAAGCCTTATAATTGAAAGTGCTACGTGATTAAAAGTCAGAAGAAGAAAGGAGTTTGTGCGTTATTTACATGGTGTTCTGCATACATGGATCGATTTCAGTTGTTGCTTTTGGCCATTATATTTGTCGTGAAAGGGATAGCTTTCCTTGAGACATCAAAATATGGCAAAACGACTTTGCACGAGACTTGCCTGATGAGATATCGCAAAGAAATTATGGCTGTGTGAATCATATGCCAGCACATGGCCATAACATTACGAAGAATGTGACTGTAGTGATTTTATGCCGTCGCCGTTATTTGAAGGAAAGGTTGAGGTACAGCTTTGGACACCCTGGATCATACAATCCCAATGTCATAATGAACAAGGAAGCCCACACGGTGCACGGAAACATGAATAAAGAAACTGGATCTTCAAATGCAACAACCACTGGAAAGAAAACAAAGATTTTAAATTTCTTCAAAAAATTAAATCAGCCTGAAGTTGCAGGTATTTAGGTAAGTGTTTTTCAAAATCTCTTGTTCACACTATTTCTTGTTTGGTAACTGATAAAACTGTATTTCAAAGTAAACCCTTGATCAGATTGTAGTTCATTTTTGTGCTTTCCGTAGTGTGCATTGCACTCACGTGGAAATAAGCCGGCAATGAATAATGTATCTTTTTGTTGTTGCTCATATGTTGCAGCCAGCTGATGTGACACGTCATATGTTGACGCCCACCACATGCACGCCGCAGCAACCACCACTGAAATTGAGGCTTTAAATACTGCAACTGGGCCATCGTCTTCTTAAAGTCAGAGCCCAATAACAGTAATTGTAGCTCTCAGGGAACCGTTTCAACCAAGCGATTTTCAATTTCCAAAAGAAAAGTTATAAATCTCAAAATTGTTCGTTTCAAGCAAGCTGGTTCAAACAGTTTCCCTGGCTGCACTATGTTGAAAACGCTGATTCTGTCTTGTGTTTTGTGTGTGCGAAACAGCACCAAAAATCAAATTTGCATACTGCTAGAGACAAAGAAATGACATTTATTTCACTTGGTTTTAGTAATTGGAAAAACGCGCTAACTAAATTTAGAGATCTTCAAGGGACTGAGTGTCACAGACTTTCTGTTGAGGAACATGTGACAATCCCCCAAACACACGGAAACGTAAGATAAATGGCAAGCAGTGCAGCAAAAATCACAATGCAGAACTACCGTTATTGGTTGATCAAAGTTATAGAAGCGTTACAGTACTTCTGCCGCCAACGACAAGCAATCCAAAGTGATACTGACTCCGAATCTAACTTTTATCAGCTCATGAAAGTGAGAGGGAATGATTTTCCACAGCTTTTTGAATGGGTCGAAAAACAAAACGATACATATACTTCTCATGATATACAAAATGAAATCATCTCAATAATGGCAAAAATAGTGGTTCATGGTATTGTGGAAGATATTGTTTAAGGTTATTTTTCAAAAATCGCAGATGAATATACCAACATTAGCAATAAGGAACAGTTGTCTATCGTCCTTCAATGGATAGATGAAGAGTTGGACCCACAAGAAGACTTCATTGGATTTTTTCATATTCCTAACATTGCTGCAGACACCATAGCGACCGCCATAAAGGACGCCCTGCAAAAACTCCAGCGTTCTTTGTCAAACTGTTGAAGACAATGTTATGACGGCACCAGCAATATGATGGGCTGTAAGTCAGGTGTAGCAAAACAAATTCAAATTATTCAGCCGAAAGCACATAAAACTCACTGTTATGCCCATTTGTTAAGCTTGAATGTCAAAGATATGACTAGAAACTGCAAGATTCTTTCCGACACAATGGATACTGCCAAAGAAATTACCACCCTCATTAAATTTTCCCCAACACGTAAAAATCTTATGGGCGAAATTAAAGAAAATATTGAGGGAGAAGACGGAACGGCGAAAGGAATACTGAAAGTTTGTTCAACAAGCTGGACCGTTCGTGCAAGCTGCTTCAGCAGAACTATGCTGCGCTTTTGCAAGAATGTGAGTTGTGTTTGCAAGGAAAAAAGTTAGACGCGGAAGTTAGTGGCCAGATGCTTGGATGTCAAGCCCACATGAATAAATTTGATTTCTTTTTTGGATTGAATTTAGGTGCAACATTCTATTTGTACACAGATAATCTCTCGAAGGCACTACAAGCAAAGAATATGTCAGCGATGAGTGCAAAACATCTTGGTGGCCTGACAAAGTGATCACTCTTAGACTTAAGGACTGACAAGAAATTCGCAAGATTTTATGAGGATGTCCTTAAGGAGAGTAAGAAACACCAATCTCTGGCTGAGCCTGTGCTGCCCCAAAAGCACGTGTTCCTGATAGGTATGAAACAGGAGCTGTGGCACCTTACCACCCTGAAACACCGAAAAGCTACTACCAGAAAGTCTATTTTGAAGCCATAGATCTCATGACGATCTCATACAGAATAGGAATACCAAGCAGAAAGAGCAGTCATGAGAAAACATTATGTAGAAGACATTAGCTTGGCTCTCTTGGACGCTCTGTTGAAATTTAATAGGTTTCACGTTGTTTACAATTTGACAGAACCACAAGTCAAGTAGCCAATCATGTTAAGGATAAGTTTTGCTTTATGAATAATTAACTTTTCGAGTACTGGGGAGAATTTAGAGTTAGTGATTTTCGCTGCCGTGAACAAGAAGCGATCTGTGTACTCTAATTGTGATTGAAAAGTTTGTTTTGTGATTTGCATCTGGAGCTTTTTGGAGGCGAGTTCCCGATACAGTGGCACCTCTGACGGGACAAAAGTGAGGATTATTTAAACGAGTTCAGTGAGAGAAAAGAAGAGTTAAAAAATGTCCGAAGGGTCGGACGAAGTGCCACTGATTGACGAGGCAGAACTTAGCGCAAAGTTAAACCAGTTGCAATTAAATAACGCAAAGTGTGATGTAGTTTTAAACAGTGGCGATGTGGAAAAAATTGAACGTCACAGAGATAAACTTAAAGCCTTGATTAAAGCTGCAGAGGACAAGAAAACGACTATAGAGGAACGAAAATTTAACCAACAAATTGACATCGCCGAAATCGCCTGGTGGGGCGAACAGATTGATGCAAAGATCGCCGAGGCCGACAAAGCAATTGTTAGGCTGAATAAGAGTTTAAAGGTGGCGAAAATGAATGAAATGGCCCAGGAACATGAGGTGAAATTGGCGTTTGAAAGGAAAAAACACGAGCAAGAGCTTATGTTTAAACAACAAGCTCTTGAAGCCGCCACCGCGAAAAATCGACACGTGAAACTCCCGAAACTCACAATTGCAAAATTCGATGGCTCGTATGACTCGTGGCTTTCGTTCTGGGGAAAATTTGCTGCCGAAGTGGATAAAGCCGATATAGCGGCCGAAACGAAATTTGCGTACTTGAAGTCATTTCTGGAGCCGAAAGTGCTGGTCGATATTGAAGGGCTTCCGTTTAATGAATCGGGTTATGAAAGGGCGAAGGCCATGCTTAACAAAGAATATGGGAGAACGACCGAAATTGTCAACTCATATATCAACAACATTATGAACCTCCCAGTGATTACGGGATCTAATGCAAGGCGTATTCAGGAGTTTTACAAGATTCTGTCGTTTAATGTGGAGAGCCTCGAGACATTGGGAAAATTAGATGACGTGAAAGGAAATGTTCGGTCAGTGTTAGAGAAACTCAAGGGAATCAAAGGTGATTTAGTACGTGGCCAAGAGGGTTGGCAAGAGTGGAGCTTCAAGGAACTGGTCAATGCTATCCAGAAATGGCGGGAAATAAATCCTGTTGAAATGGAACTTTCCCCTTCAAAGAAGAGTTCAACCAGAGTTTTTTCGACTCGTGGTGCTCGCGTGTGTGTTTATTGTGAAGGGGAACATAATTCCACAGATTGTGTGAAAGTTGTGACCGGAAGTGACAGAAAGAAAATTCTTAGCGAGAAGAGACTTTGTTTCAACTGCACAGGAGCCAAGCATAGGGCTTCTCAATGTAAAAGTAAAGCAGGCGGTTGTCGCGTATGCGGACAAGCGCATCACACCTCAATTCATCAAGATGAGAGTAAAAGAGAGGCTGGATTGAGTGCCACCTCACCAGAGGCTGATGTTGTTTACGCTATTGTTTTGATTAAATTGAATGGAGTAAAGTGTAGGGCCTTGCTTGACACTGGTGCTGGTAGTAGTTATGCCACCAGTACCATTTTGTCCTTAGCAGATAGCAAACCAGTGGAAATCAAAAGAAAGTGCATTGAAATGATGTTAGGGTCTACAGTGTCGAATATGGAGATTCATAACATCAAATTGGAGTCAGTTGATGGTGTATATGAAACGAGTGTGAACGTTTCAAAAGTGAATAAGAAAGTTTTACTCAACCAACCAAACCCAAGGTATGGTCAACTGATCAAAAATTATCCTCATCTCAAAGGGATCAAAATAAGTGATGACGATCAAAAGGATGAACTACCAATACATGTTGTTCTTGGTGCCAGTGAATTTGCAGCTATTAAAACCAAGACACCTGCGAGAGTGGGGTTGCCGGGGCAACCAATAGCAGAAAAAACGCTTCTTGGCTGGACAATTATGAAACCTGGCCATGAAGTTGATTTACAAATGATGTTGACTCAAACAACACACTGTGATTTTGAACAGCTATGCAGGCTGGATGTGCTCGGCCTGGCTGATTCTGCTGACAGTGAACAAGATACTGTCTATCAGGAATTTAAAGAGCAGCTCACTAGAAGCAAAGAAGGTTGGTACGAAATGGGCCTTCCCTGGAAAGCGAATCACTTGCCTCTGCCCAACAACAAGCAAGGATCTTTGCAGCGATTGAGTGCACTCCATAAGAGACTTGCTCGTAGTAATCTAACAGAAAGCTACGGAGAGATTATTGAAGAGCAGTTGCGAGAGGGAATTGTGGAACCAGCCCCAGAGCAAGTTGAAGGTAGGGAGTTCTATATACCTCATAAACCCGTTGTTAAACCAGGTGCAGAATCCACAAAGCTTCGCATTGTTTACGATGCATCCGCTAGAGCTCACAAAGATGCGCCATCTTTAAACGAGTGTTTAGAGACTGGGCCCTCACTTCAGACAAAGCTGTGGAAAGTGTTAGTGAGAGAGCGTATGCATCCAGTTGCAGTTTGTGGAGATCTGCAGAAAGCCTTTCTTCAAGTGAGGATCCGAGAAAGTGAGCGAAATGCTCTTCGGTTCCATTGGAGAAATGGTGAACATTCTGAACTGCGCACCTTGCGTTTTACGAGAGCATTGTTAGGATGCAGGATTCAAATTGCACAAGTGGCACTCAAATGTGTCCACCCTTAAAACTGAACCTGTAGAGACCACAGATGGAGATGTTAGCTATGTAGACCAACAACTAGAAACTGGGTTAGGGGGTAAAACCACCCTCCTAGGGCTGTCCTGGGACAAAGAGAAAGACATGATTAGTGTCAGCATCCCAGAGGAAAAGGCCATGCCAACTAAACGAGGAATTCTTGCTAAGATTGCTAAGGTTTATGACCCACTTGGGCTAGCCTCACCTACAACTCTTGTGGGGAAATTTGCCTACCGAGAGGCATGTGAAGCCAAGCTTTCATGGGATCAAAGTCTTCCTGATCACATGTTGAAAGTGTGGGACAGTTAGGAGTGCATTCTCCCAACCCAGGTTTCTGCCCCGAGATGTGTAGTTAAGCACCAGGAGGCAATTTGCAGTGTGCACTTGCATACATTCGGGGATGCAAGTGGACGGGGAGTTTCAGCGGCTGTCTATGCAGTTGTGGAACAAGACCAAGGAACGAGTTAGGGTCTTCTCACAGCAAAAGCGCGTCTTGCAAAGAAAACCTTGACTATTCCACGACTAGAACTGGTTTCTGCTCATATGGCAGCAAACTTAGTGCATAATGTGCAGGAAGCTTTGAAAGGGTTCAATGTAACTGGAGTAACTGGATGGCTGGACAGTTCGGTTGCGCTATACTGGATATCTGGTCAAGGCCAGTATCGACAGTTTGTCGAGAACAGAGTTAAAAAAATTCGAAACAAGCAAATTGTGTGGCGACATGTTCCCAGTGCTCAGAACCCGGCTGATTTAGGAAGCCGTGGTGGCCCCGTGACTGGGGACACATTGTGGTGGGAAGGGCCTTCCTGGCTTGCTAGGTCAGGTGATTGGCCCCCAGACATTGTTTTGAAATCATCACCGGAAAGTGATAAAGAAGCACGTGTAGTCAAGGAAGTCCTCTGTGTGGCACATGGAAGAAACCTACAAGAAGGTATTCTGAACAAACTTCCCTTGGGCAAAGTGCTGAGAGTACTTGCGTGGGTGGCCAGATTTGTCGTCAACTCAAGGCAAGTTGGGCCCAAGGTAACTGGCCCACTACTGTCAGAGGAACTTCAGCAGCAGGAACTCTTGTGTATCAAGCGTGCTCAGGCACAAGCTAGCCAACAGCCAAACTTCAATCAAGAGAGGGAGCAGCTTAGATTGCAGCAGTCTGAGGGGCTGTGGAAATGCTGTGGAAGAATTCAAGGGGAGTATCCAATTTATGTCCCAGATACAAGTGTACTAGCAGTCAAGCTTGCAGAAGACTCCCACTTGCATACTCTTCATGGGGGCATTGGGCTCACTATGGCCTATGTCAGAGAAAGGTTCTGGATCCTTCGTCTACGCCGACTTGTGAAGAAAGTTATTAAAGCTTGCCATGGGTGCAAAAGATTCTATGCACTTGCACTGCAAGTACCAGCCCCAGGCCTTCTTCCAAAGGACAGGACTGAAGGTAATGTGCCTTTTAATGTGATTGGAGTAGATTTTACTGGCGCAATTAAGTACCGTGTTAATTCTGGAGTTCAAGCCAAGGCGTATGTGGCACTTTATTCGTGCAGCCTTACTCGTGTGATCCATTTGGAACTGGTTCCAAACATGGAACTGCAGGAATTTATTGTCAGCTTCAAGAAGTTTATTGCCCGGAGAGGCAAACCTCGCAAGGTGTACTCAGACAATGGGAGTACATTTGTGGCAGCTGCAAAATGGCTGAATGAAGTACGTAGAGAAGAGAAATTCAACCAGTTTCTCTTTGCCAACAAGATTACGTGGCAGTTTAATCTGAGTCGAGCTCCTTGGTGGGGAGGCCAGTTTGAAAGGTTGATTGGCCTTGTCAAAGCAGCATTGCACAAGTCCATTGGACATGGAATGTTGACCTGGAAAGAGTTGGAGGAGCTGTTGCTGGACGTGGAGACAACCCTTAATAATCCTCCATTGGGGTACATGGAGGACGATTTACAACTCCCAACTCTGACCCCAAACTCCATGCTGTTTCTCCGACCGGATCCCGTGGAACTTCCAGAGAAAGACCCAGATAATATCGGAGAGAAAGTGTTGCGTCAACGAGTGCGGTACCTCACCAAGTGCAAAGATCAAGTTTGGGAGCGGTGGTATAAAGAGTACTTAAAGTCGCTGAGGGAGAGGCACCGTCTAATACACAACACTTCCCCATTAGAAGTCAAGGAGGGCGATGTAGTAATTGTGCGATCAGAAGAAAGGAACCGTGGAAGATGGTCTCTCGGAATTGTTACGGAATTGATACAAGGTAGAGACGGAGTAGTGAGAGCTGTAAAGTTACGATCGGGTACCGGCTACATTGAAAGAGCAGTGCAACATCTTTATCCCTTGGAACTCTCATGCGACCGGAAACCTACTGAGGCCAGTTCAGAGGGAGATCGGCAAAAGCGACCCAAACGTGATGCTGCAGTGGTGGCGAGGGAAAAGATTGCAGAAATTGCTGGCGCAGAGCAAGAACTGGACTGATTCTGTTATCTGACTGAGTAGTTTATTGAACTTACATTTTTGTTTTCAACAGCATATTTTCATGTGAATGGAAAATATGGGGGAGGGTGTTGAAATTTAATAGGTTTCACATTGTTTACAATTTGTCAGAACCACAAGTCAATTAGCCAATCATGTTACGGATAAGTTTTGGTTTATGAATAATTATTAACTTTTCGGGTACTGGGGAGAATTTTTTGAGTTTTTGTGATTTTCGCTGCTGTGAACAAGAAGCTATTTGTGTACTCTAACTGTGAATAAAAAGTTCATTTTTGTGATTTGCGTCTGGAGCTTTTTGGAGGCGAGTTCCCAACAGTACAGTTGATTTAGTTGTTTTTCTTTAACAAGTGTTTAGGTAAACTCAACTTTTTTAAACTTGAATCTGAGTGAAACCCATGTCGAATGTCAATATTGCTGTTGATGACACAGATGAAGTCTCTGAAACCTCACTGATTATGTCAGCAATGCGTACTGAAACCTAACCAATGATCTGGAATCTTGCTTTTCAGGAAGTTACAAAATAAATAGTACTAAATGATGTTTTATTTTTCAAACCACCAAAACCCAGAAAGGCTATATGCATGGTTAAAGATAAAGATACGATAAAAACTTTAAATTACACCAATGAATTCCTTCAACTCATCAGTAACTCTACACCACTAATAATATCACCATTTACCCCATACTGTTCAAACCTTCATTCCATCATACAGCAACACTGAAGTGAGGGGAGAAATTGTGTAAAACTTGCTTGGTTACTTTTATTATGCAGTCATAATTATACATAGTTTAGGGCACATTTGATTTTTGATTTTCAAATAAATTATTTATAATATGATATATATGATTATATGTGTTTGTGATCTGAGCTACTGCAAATTCATTTAGAGTGGAGATCTGCAATTACCTCAACAGTTGAAACCACATCAGCATGGATTACTAACTGTAACAGTCTCAAAAATGATGATGATATTTACTATGTAGATAATGTTGTCATATAATATACTTTATTTATAGTATTATGTAATGAGAATAATAATCCAAATGCCATAGGCCAGTGTTTAGATAAGGTCAGAGGGATCCAAAGTTATGGGATTCAAAGTCTGCAAAGTTTAAGATCAAATAACTTACTAGAAGTTACACAAACCTTATAAAGTTGAAGATACATGGTAATCTCTGCCCTTCTCCAATTTAACTTTCTATCCCTCTTAGAGTACAGTATGAGTACATGAAATGAACATGTTCTAAAAGTTGAGTGAGTTATGTGGCTATTATAGCAATACATCAATTGAAAGCATTAAGCAACATGGTCTTGGTTAATCCATCACTTTGTCATTGTTTCATGTAGTTTGAGCTACACTTATCAGGTTTATTCTAGGAACAACATGCAGCTAAAAGTAATGTTAGTTGTGTGATCGTAAATGTTGAAATACATGTCAAGAGTAAAATGGCAGGATAGGATTAGTAATAAAGAGGTCAGAAGAAGATGTGGGGTGGGGAACCTTGAACATAGGTTAAGTAGAATGAGGTTGAGATGGCTTCAGGTCATGTAAAACGTAGGGAGAATAGATAGGGAGATGAGAATAGCATACTTAGGAGAGCAGAGGATGTAGTGGAAGAAAACTTGAGGAAGCTAAACGTCATAGAATATATGGCAAGGGATAGACAACAGTGGAGGCTACTCATATCATGTCCAACCCCAGGAGTGGCAAACTAGGGACGGTGAACAAAGATGATGATGATGGTGAAATCTTCCTTATTCATGAGTGTAGCTCAAGCTACATAAACCAACATTAATTTTTAGCAAAGGAGTAATTAAGACCACCATTTCGTGTTATGTATTTGAACTCCTATTGCAATAAGTATGGAGCCCTCTTCTCCGTATGTTTTCATGTTTTTTCACCTGTATATTAATTTTATAGTTATAAGTTGTACATTATATCATGCCGCTGGCTGTGGAAACTTGAAGTAAAATTTGCTGAGATTCATTCATAACATATTACAGCTCTTGACCTTTGTGCCATTGATCACTCTAAAATCTAAGAAGTCTTAATCTCAAACGTAGTTATAAATAAGTTGTGTGTTAAATATTATAACTTTTTTAAAAATGTTAAAAAATATCAAGACTTTTGAAATATTAACATACTACTCATTTGCCATGAGCTGAGTCCAAACCCAATTTCTTCGTTTTTTTAGTCGGCAATGCTAACCACATAAGTTATACACATTAGTGAAAAGAAATGCTTAGAAACTGATGTTTTGGACTGTAGTCCTTCGTTGGAATGAACGTATCCATGGACGATACATAGAGAGCTGGCTTTACATGTATAACGTCTTTATATATTTATCTAATAAATCAAAACACCAGCGCAGCATCCCATTTATGACTGAAAAAGATTGCTTTTAACAAATTATAGGATAAAAACAAAGTCAAACTGTGTATTTGATGTATCAAAACTTCAGCAGGACTAACACCCAAACTTTTGTTTTGCCAGACATGTTGGCCGGTAGCTCAGGGGCGAATCTTAACCCTTTACATGCTAGATTTTTTAAAGTCAAAATTTTAATTTTCTTAAAAAATAAAAACTTCAGAACTAGTCAAAACCATAGACATTTCTAGCTTATACTTACAAA
>JAOBAY020073023.1:0-11550 GCA_025331085.2 Zoanthus sociatus | reverse complement strand
GACGAAAAAGTTGGATGAGTTTTTCGTCTTAGACGGAAAACTCGTCTTAAATTTATATCAGACGAATTTCAGACGAACAAATCAGACAGATTTGCAAAGAGTCTGGTAATTAGGGTTCTAATCAGTTATTCGGGGTTTTTCACCTTTATTTGTTTTATGGTTTTCCGTCCTAAATTTATATTAGACGGGAATCCGTCAGACGAGTTTTCCGTCTCAGACGAAAATCCGTCTTCTAATATAAATTCGGCTAGATTCATTAGTTTAACAGTAAACAAAGTAGCAGATATTTTTAAAATATTTCAACGATCATACTACTGCTTTCGAAAATCACAAAAAAATACTTATGTTAAACTTAAAAATCAAGTGTGTTCCGTGTCTTTGATTTTGAAATAATTTTGAAGTGTTGCCAAAATTTCGTGCATGATCGAACACACGTTTTTTTTTTTTTTTTTTATAAGAACCGGTACGGTACTCCTGTGTTTTTACTGTGCACATTGCAAACGTAAATTACAAATTTCTGTAAGGTTTCAACAAGAAAAGTTTTCACTTTTTTCAGCCTCAGCCTAAGCTTCTTCTTAAATTGTTCTTAATTTTCGGCCAACTGAACCTCAATTCATATTAAGTTATTCTTATAATAAAAACGTGTAGCCGAATAGCAGGCAACATTTGAAGCTATTTCGAGCCTAATTCGTTGACCTTCAGTTTTAAGATATAATTGTATAACCGGTTTTTCCCCACAAACGTGTGACAGTGGAGTAAGTTATGGTTTTCACTTCGTACAAAGTCATAAAACTCACTGATTGCCTGATATTTACTTTGATTTGAACAACCGACACTGAGTGGAACGTGTGGAATGCGGAAAAACCGTAGACCTTACAGATTCGAAATGCCAGTTATTCTTAAACTCTTGTTAATTCTTATTTCTTAATTTGTCAGTGAATGGATATGTTTTACGAGTCGGTACTAGTTGGGTTGCAACTTTGAGCATCATGATAAACAGCTAGCTAGTTTTTGACTGGCTGTTTACTAGTACTCTAACTTTACGCCTTACTAACTTTACGCCTTACTAACGAGTCCTCATATAAACTTGCAAAGCTGTGATTCTAATGCAGGCTTTTTATAACAATCTATTTTTTACAAATCTTTGGCTCTAAGATTTTTATGACTTCGCAATTCAAATCAAACAAATCTCATGCACTCTTTCTTTTATAAAATTATACTTAAAAAAAATATTGAGGAAGAAATTGGCCAAATTTTAAGAATATTTTAAGAATAATGCCGAGGTTCACATTTCGTAAACGATATAATTTGCATATTCAAAAAAAAAACATTACTGGTTTACATGTATTGCAAAATGGACTCTCGGTAATCCCAAATATTAAATGGCAAGGCCAAGGTATCTCTTCGATACCACAGTCATTTTAAAAACAGAAATTTCATGTCACCGAAAGTCCCGAAACTAAGAGTAAGAATATTCGGGTTTGGAATATCTTCAGCCAAAGATCGGCCAAAAAATAAGAACATCCAGCTTCGGTCCGAAAAACAATATTCTTATAAAAAAAAGAGTGTAGGCTAAGAAAGAAATTTTGCGCAATAAAAATCTTTTTGTAGTAGTTTTTGTTATAACAATTTATTTTAAATAAACTTGAATGGTAATTCAGTTTTGTTACTATCACTACATGATCGTCTGTGGTAATATTCTAATATTATGTGTTCGTGTGTGACAAGGTCAACATTGGAAATTGTTCGGACTGAGACAGTTAGAATGCTTTGCGCTTTGTACATTGTTACGTCATATATAGAGATATATCAAACGCTTGAGTTGAGACGACAGAGTTTCATCACATTTCAAAACACTGAAAAGAAAGTTGAAAATACGACGCGCAAGAAAATCTTTCCCAAAACAACGATCATCCGAACTCTCAATTCTCAAATCTTTTATTTCAGTACACTAGCGTGACTAGCGTGACTAGCGTGATTACCCGGCAACGCCTCTAATTATAGCAAAGATGAATGCAATGTGTTCTGTTCAAAGTTCCAAATAATCAAAGGTGATGGATTACAGTCGAAATGATTGAAATGAGTTGAGATGAATCGAGGTTCGAACTAGGGTAGAAACAAATACAAACTAATACTAGTAATAATCATAGATTAGTGAAGTGCGTTCGATAGTTTAAAGGTTGGATAGGATGGTGATTTTTCTATCGCTGTGCTAGAAGGATTGAACTTAGTCCAATGTACATGTAAATACAGTTATTAGCGCACAAACAAGAAGTCAAATAATAAACTGCTCTGTTGTCTTTTAGTTACGAATAATTTTCAAAGTAATCGGTGTTTCATAGATCAAGTTTAACTCTGTCTTTGAGTATCACGCACCAGGGCCCGATTGCTCAAAAGTGAATTATTTTAAACTCTTGGTACTCTGAACAAAACATTTAGTATCTATATGATAAACCTCAGTTGTGATGAAACTCTCTCTGCAGTGCAGACTTTTTCGCACGAGGCCCGCGTGCCCGTCATCTGGAAACGACCCGCACCCAGACCCTCTCGGAGAAATCCAAGATGGCGTCAATTTGGATCAACCACAAAATCGAGATTTTTCCGCCTGCGCAAAATTATGATTGCGTTCTCCTGACGTCGAACGCAAATAAATCTCTAGAAATAACTACCGATTTATCTAAAGCTTTGTACTAACAGAAATGACTAACTAACTGAATCATTTATACAGAGAATAAAACTTGCCAGTATTTAATGTCTATATTATAGTCTAGCGGTTTGGCGGTTTGAGTCCTTTTTTGCGCGCGGTTTACGGAAAAATGGCTAATTTTGGTACGGTTGGCGGTTTAAAAAACAGCATGCGGTGAAGGTAAAATGGCGTTTTTCAGTCACGGTTTGCGGTTGTGTATCATATTTTTGTGCGGTTTTTGTGACTTCAGTTATCTAAAATATTTAAACAAAAATTAATCTTCGGAATTTCAAACACACACTTTAATCTGGCCTCGTGAGCCCTCATCATGCTCATGGTCTGGTACCTTTCGGGCCTTTTAGCCCTCTCGATCTCAAGCCTTCTCGTTGTCCTATGGGAAACTCAGCTGATTCCTTTCAAATCCCGATTTGAGAGAACTGTGCCTTTTCATGGAAGGTTCTTCTAATGACTATAGGCGGATCTTTGTTTACATTTTCCCCTTCATTAGCATATGTGCGCCAGTTTCTAGGGAAAGTTTCCGGGGAAAAGGAAATACCTATTGAGGTATTACCTTTTTCTGGCTTTTACCGAGACTGCCGGAATTTTCTATACCATGTAGCATTGCACAAAACCCTTTGCGAAACAAATCACACACGTTTGTTAATAATGACGAATAGCGGTTCAATCTGGAGCTCTTTTTACTTGTAAAATTGGCCTTTTTTCTTCGACATCTATGGCCGACTTTCTAGAAAATAACTGGGAAATTACCGGAGTAAACCCTGTGTTTCTCTTTTTATGCAAAAATGTGATTTGAATTCGTCTAATGGATAAGAAGATATAGTTGTCCCAAAATACCTTTGGACTAGGTTCAATTTTCTGCGGATAAGTGTAGATGCAGCAGCGAAGAGAATTAAATCAACGTCTTCCTCAAAAAAGCAGTTTTCATCGTTATCTAAACTATCAATGTAACTAGTTTGGTTGCCATGGTCGCTATGTTTGTTTACTTTGGTGCGTGGTCGCGCATTTATCCAGGCCACCCGGGCAAGTATCGAGAGTCCGCACCATTTGGTTAATTCCGTTCCGTTTCAGTTTTCAGAATTGTCAGTTCCATTTCTCGGAAAATTCCAAACGAAAATTCTATTCAAATAGAAAACGCCCAAGCAAAATGTAAACAATGACGTCGCCTATATGTTTTTCTAAAGAAGATCTTTAAGTGAGTTACCTGATCACAAAACATGAAGTTTTCTTGGACATTATTTATTTTGTATATAAATACTCATTAGTAACATAAATTCTCAACTGCGAACTTTTTTGATACCGAGTGTCAGAGTAACACTGCCACAGTTGAATAATTCACACTTACATCGTCATGAACTTAATCTAGAACGCTTAAAGTCTCCCTTGGCTGTTAACCGACGATGGCGGTAAGTAAATTTCGCATTTCTCGACAAAAATGTGTATTGAATACATTTTAGTTAGCGGAAGGCTGCTAGTAAAGGCAACCAACCACATTAATACATGTCTGTAGCCTATGATATGGCGGTTGCGGTTTATAACTCAAATTGGCGGCGGTTTACGGTGTGAAACGAAAAAACGCGGCGGTTTACGGTATGCCAGACCCCATATAATAGACCCCCTTTAATATTACGAATTCTAATTCTTGATAAGAAAGCAATAGATTCTTACTTTGGTCTCCGGATTGCAGTCGGTGACTTAGTATGCCTGGTCTTTGGCTTGCTGGTCTTTCTTTTCTAATTCATAAGGGTTGCACACTTTTTCTAGACCTAGCCGGTTCGCACATGAACATGTATGGCCTACACACCCTAGCTGGATTCTTATAACTAAAGCACGTGGCTTACTATTAATATATATTGTACAACTAGACATCGAATGATTGGCCGAGAATAAACTATTGTACTTAAAATTTGTATAAAAGTGGTAATAATAAAATTCACTAATCTATTCCAAAATATATAAACTGGGTATGAAAACTAACAACTTTGTCATGCAATGGAAAATTGTAAAAGAACTGAAACTTGTTGTTCATAAAAATAAACAGTAAAAATTGGCAAGGAAATTTGTCAAGGAAACAAGTTCTCGTGTACACAAAACTTATTAGTTGTGCAAGCCGTTGGTTCATAACACTCTGCTAAATAAATTTAGAAATAACTAAAAAATAAAAGATAAATTTAAGAAATGCAAACTTATCGCGTTTAGTTTAGAACATGAATCAGCTTTTAATATTTCCATATCATCAAAAAAATGTTTTGTCTACTTAACATTTTTCAAAGCAATAAGTACTATACCCCGCTATACTATTATTGTCTTGTAAGTATGTTAACGATTGTTCTGATTACCTTAAATAGTCAAACTACGCTGGTACAGCGCTTGTGAAGGTCTTCTCCGCCACAGCAACTTTGATATTGGGCGGTTTAGTAATTCTAGCTCAAAGAATCTCAATTGGCGCGTAAAAAAAATTGTTACGTTCATCTCAAAATCACTGGCTAGCTGTTGACCTTGGGATAATCACAGGTTGTCGCGATCGGCATGGCCATGGTATTTTCCATTACGGAACGCTGTATGGGTTCTTACTCAAGAACTTCAATCACTAATAAAACCTTTTCGTGATAATGTGTGTAGTGCGTTATTGCATGCAAAGTTTGCCACTGAGGAGTGATTTACGATTTAGTTAGTGAAACTTAAATAGTGAAGCAATCAAGTGACATAATTAAATTTCGACTTTATCGAAGGTTGCTTATATTTGCGACTAATGAATCATTTAATGGATTTAAAAGACTGCTAACATTCAGGCTCATTAAAACACTATTGTTTATGGAACTTACAAGAGGCAATTCCCTCTACCAGCGTGTGGCCTCGGTATCCATGTTAGCTATACTAGTTCATATTCTCGGTTTGTACATGACGTCACACATTGCCACAAGTTTACTCTGCGCCATGATGGTGTACAGGCAGCTAATTTGCATATGTCATAATTTTTAGTTGGCGAATTTACGTACGTGTCAAGTGATTTAACTGGCGATTACTCGACAATTTATAACTTTCAAGTTGTGCAATCAAAGTTTAAGTTGTGCAAACCGTTGGTTCAGTAACAATCTGTTAAATGAATTTAGAAATAACTAAAACATAAAAAATAAATATAAAACATGCAAACTTATCTTGTTTAGTTTAGGACATGAACCATTAAAAAAGTTTTTGTTTACTTAAACATTTTTCAAAGCAATAAGTATTATACCCCGCTATACTATTATTGTCTTGTAAGAAAATCAAAACGAGTGTTTTGATTACCTTAAATAGTCACACTACACTGGTACAGCGCTTGTAAAGGTCTTCTCCGCCACAGCAACTTTGGTTTTGGGCGGTTTAATAGTTACTAACTCAACAGAACGTCAGTTGTCGAGTAAAAAATATCTTCCGTTTTTCTCAAAAGCTATTGGCTGCCTGTTGACCTTGGCATGATCACGAGTTGTCGACTTGTCGCGATCGGAAAAGTTTGCCACTAAAGAATGTGATAAGTTAATTTTTTAAAATTTTGGAATATTGCTTTCTTTGCCAAATAAGATAAAGAGCTTCTGAGCGTGTAGAGCGACTAAGCAACAGCTTTCGGATAATATTCAGAGCAAAAGGGCCTTTAACAAAAAAGTTAAATTGACTTATTATGAGACCAGTGAGACCGTGTGTTCCAAAGGTCAACATTGGAAATTACCCGGACTGAGACAGGTGTTCATAGTTAGAATGCTTTATACTTTGTTACGTAACATATATATGAAACACGAGATACAGTGTTTCGTCATATTTCCAACTTTCATAAAAACTGAACTGACTTTTTCATTGTTCAAGAATTTACGCGTATGAAGACTGTACAAATATGAAAAGAGTTCATTTCATTGGTTTTGAGCTTTTCTTTAAAAATCTAAATCATCTTTATTCGAAAAAAAAGTTATTAAAGCATTAAATTGCTAATTACTAAAAGGTCAAACGGAAGTTTTAAAAAACAAATACCATCTAAAAGCTTCTGCTACGCAAACGATTTCTGCTTCAGTCCTGGACAAGTTTTTCGCGACAGGGCGTGAAAAGGGGAAAAATGGATACTTTTTCCTTGTCAAAGAAAAGCTAGCAAGGAAAAATTTCCAAGCCTGAAATTTGCTCGTGTAAACCGGAGGTACAAGGAAAATGTGGCAAGAATATTACTCAGTTTGAGATCAACCGAAACTTGTCAAGGAACTGAACTTGCTCGACTTCTACACGAGCAAGAAAACCTTGTCATGCAATGGAAAATTGTAAATGAACTGAAACTTGTTCATATAAACAAATAGTAAAAATTCAAGAGTGAATTTGTCAAGGAAAAAAATTGCTCCTGTAGACGATGCTTAAGTTCTACAAGCCGTTGGTTCAATAACAATCTGCTAAATAAATTGAGAAATATAAAAAATAAAAAATAAAAGATAAATATCATCCATATCATCAAAATTTCATTTTGTCTATTTAACATTTTTCAACAACAACAACAACAACAACAACAAGAACTTATTTCCACTTTAAGTGCTCTACATAATTAAAAAGGAAGAAATTAAACTAATTTACAGTGGTTGGACACCCGAAATAACTCTACAAGCTAAACTAGCTAGTCGGGTGCCCATTTTAGTTTGAAGTTATAGTGAATCGAGGAAGGAGGAAAAAAGACAAAGTTAATAAAATCAAAATAAGATAAAACTATATTATACAACTTAAAGTGCATGAGCCATGATTTGATAAAAACATTTAATAGGTTGTTAATTAATAAAATCATAGGAAATGAGATATTGAGCTTTAAGTTCCCCTTTAATACCATGGTAACTCAGGTTTTTGAGCGATTCATCGATATCATTCCAAACTTTTGGACCAAGAAATCGAATATTGAATTTTCCATTGTTTGTTCCAACTTTTTGGAATTAAAAAGGATGACTTCGATGCAAGGCGTGTGTTGTTATAAACATGTCTTTTGTTGACTGCGGTAAAGAAACTGTTGAAGGCATTCGGAATATTTGACTTTGTGTAATTATACAAAAAACACGCGACGTGCAGCGTCAAAGCAATAAGTAGTATATACCTCAACAACTTTGGTATTGGCAAATATGCGGCGGTTTAGTAGTTCTAACTAGCTCAAGGAACCTCAATGATTGTGTAAAAACGTTTTTGTTTCCTTTCGTCGCAAAATCTATTGGCTGGCTTTTGACCTTGGGATGATCACGAGTTGTCGCAATTGCCAAAGTTTGATGACAATTACAGTATATGCGTAACTTTACAGGACAAAATCATGACTTTAACCAAGTAAGGTAAACTTTTTCGTGTCCACTGATTTAAAGAACCAACGTGTGTGCGTCGAAGCCAGTGAAACTTAAATAGTGAAGCAATCAAATGACATAAACGTCGACTTTAAGGTTGCCTCATTTTGCTATTAGTGCCGGATCCATTTAATAACTTTAAGGGAATGCTAACATTCAGGTTTAATAAGACATTATTATATTTACGATACATTCGATGGCCGGGTAATTCCCGCTACCAGCGGATGGCCATGGTGCCCTTAATGAGTTAGCTATACTAGAAAACATTTGTTTACTGTAACTCTTAGTTATATGACCAACCAAAAGACATGCAGTCAAAAGGCTTCAATCGGTCCAGAACATTGCTGCCAGACTCATTAAAATATCAAGTGAATACGAATATTTAATTCCATGACTCATTACTGACTTCCACAGGCTTCCAGTTCAAGAAAAAATCATATTCAAAATCCTGATTAATTCTTTTAAGGCCTTTCATGGACAAGTAAGTCCTTATATTTGTAACCTGTTAAAGCCTTGTACTGTCCTGCAAAACTCTCCGCTCTCCAAATCGGAACCTACTCGGTAAGCCTGTAGGTGTTTGTAAACAAATACTTGTGGCGCATTCTCGGCATAAGATGGCCTAAGAAGATAAGAAATGTGGACGTATGGCAACAAACTGGACAAGAGCCCATCGCAATAGAGATAAAGCGGAGATCTTGGAGATGGATTGGACACGCATCGAGGAGAGAAGATGGTAACATTGCCAAAGTAGCACTGGAGTGGAATCCACAGGGGAAACGAAAAAAAGGGCGACCAACACAGCTGGCGGAGAACACGAATGGCAGAGATGAGAACGAAAAACATCACTTGGACAGAATACAAGAAGAAGGCAAAGAACAGGACGAAATGGACAATATTAGTTGAAGACCTATGTTCCACATAGGAACGCAGAGGATTAAGAGAGAGAGAGAGAGAGAGAGAGAGAGAGAGAGAGTCTGTTCTTAACCTGTTTTATATCTTTTAGTATAAATTAAAATCTTAGGTCAACTTTATAGCGCGCTATGAACGCAAGAAATAGCGCTAAAAAATGTCATATTGTTTTCTTACGCTGATGAGAAACTCTTACATCAAAGAAATTATCCAGCTCTTTTGGAGTAAAGTTTTCAGGCCGATCTTTCTTCCCTTTTTGCCTTAAAAAAAAATTGAACAAGGCTATATATTGCCTATGTCTTGGTTTGTTTTCTTGATATGTTTTGTTCTTTAGTCTAAAAATTCGGAAATATCGTCCCTCGAAGAACTAATAAACCGCGACGAAGTCAAAACTTGTTTGAAGCTGAACTAAACCAAACTCGTGATACAATACTACAAGCTATGTGATTGGCTGAGAGTATTTCTATCGGATCACTTCATTGGATCATTTTATCGCGTGAAGTGATATCATATCAGTGATAAATTACTTCAATAAAATGCTTTTTCTTCACGGCTTTATCACACGGATATCTTCCCTATAAAATGTGTAAGAAAATAAAATACTTTTTAAAATTTTATCCAACCACCGTCAATGACTAATCTGTTGTCTTCAGTAGAGGTTCTAATCTTATTCTAAACGAGCCGCGCCGGAGTCCGATGAGCTTGTCAGTTGACTCGCGAACGCGACGTGATCAAAGATGCAAGTGAAGAACATTCCTCTCCAAACTCAGCGGGCTGTACGTCAAATTTTTGATGGCGCGGGAAAGGGCCGGACAGTTAAGGTCAGCAATAAAATCAGATTTACATGAAGAGCAATGTATAGCGTCGATAAAAAAACATGTTTTCAAAAATGTTTCAAAGATCGTATATCCACTATCGAAAATCACAAGAAAAATACTCATGTTAAACTGAAAATCGCGAAAATAAAGTGTTTTTTTTTCTTTGAAATATAGTTCTTAATTTAGACCTTAGAACACAGAAACGGTAATTCAGTTTTTAGTATACTATTACTACGTGATCGACACGTGGTCAACATTAGAAATTGTTTAAGATCACGTTTTCATAGCTAGAATGCTTTACACATAACCTTTACACATGTCTGCCCCCTCAGACATATCTATGCCTATAACTTTATGTGCATGTGTATGAGTGTGTATGTGTGTGTGTGTGCTTCTCGAGTGAAAAGTCTCCGTCCACCTTAGAATAGTAAGCCTTTGGCCAGCTAGACGTCTTTGTTGTTGTTGCCAACATTCTAGGCTTAATAAGACACCTAAACGTAAGCGAAGAAATCCAAAGTATCCCCCATGGATTTCAGGTGAATTAGATAAAGCAATCCGTAAAAAGAAAACCCTTTGGAAACAAACAAAGAAATCTGATGATTTAGCGATAAAAGAAAAATTCCGCAAAGAAAGACAAAGGATTAAAAATTGGATTCGCCTCGAAAGAACTTTAATGATTTGGCAAACAATGCCTTTTCAAATCCTAAAAAATTTTGGTCTTTTTTTTCGTTTAAATCTCGTAACAAACGAGAGATTTTCTCCTCTTTTCAGTTTATTTTTATACTGTATAAAGGACGTAATTTTTTAATTTACTTTACGCTTTTCAAAGCAACTTGCTGATTAAAATAATTTTTGACCGAGCAAACAAACAAACCTGAAAGTGAATACCTTTTCATGCTCGGGCACACACATGAAAGAAAATCCTTTGAAGTGTTTTTAAAGGCAATGCTACGCTCGCCGCTAACGTGTTTGAAGTCGGTTCTTTAGACAAGTTGTTTTATTTCACTTTCTAAACTAACACAAACAAGTCAAATGACAGTGCTGTTTATAAATAACAAAATGTTTCTTGGAGTTTTCGGCCTTATTCAAAGAGCTATTTTTTAGCGAAAAAGTACAGAAAAAAGCCACAAGCGAAAACGATAAGCGTTAATTTTCGATTCTGAATGAAAGAAACAAGTGGTATGTATCACTTCCTGTTTGTTGCTTATAGTTTTAACGGAGTTGTTATGTATCATTATCCGGAAAAAAGGTGCTGAACTTTACGTGATCTTTATTTTTCTTTATAAAATTATTAGTTGAAGAAAATTTTATTTTTTTAATATAATATGTGGTTTACCCATCACTTTAATTAATTTATTGCTAGCAAAGTCTATCAAATTGCTTTTCTACATAGAAGGCATCAGATTGTAGAACTACACGAGTCTTGGTCATGCACTTATATTATTACAATGGCGAAGGAAATGATTTACATACCTTATACCACGAGTGAGAGATAAATCCAACACGAAAAGAAAAAAAAACTGTATTTCTAATCTCCTTTGAAATATTCTCTTTTTAATGTATAATTATCCACGAAAACAATCGTGGTTTGAACATTTTGTTATCAAGAAAAATATACTTATAAGACTTAAAAGAGGATATAACCGGAAATGAAGAAAAAATACGAGAAAAGAGCATTGCCGGAAATGACAAATGTCTGTGATGTTCTCATGAAGGTATATCAAGTTTCAAACGAAAAGAAGGTTTTTAAATTTTCTTTCATTGATAATATTAATCTTACTTTAAATTGTATTCG